>JBAIZZ010000330.1:813516-853393 GCA_037355905.1 Heliconius aoede
GTTTGGACAACCCTAAGGCGCCCTACGGCGTTGTAATAAGTAGGGACATCCTACTCGAGCTGTAGGAAGACATCACTATTTGTAATTACGGATTGGGCAGTGAGAATAGGGATCGAGAACCTAGAATAAATTGTTCAATTATTATTATTTTAAAATTTATCTTTTAACGAGTCGTTTATTTGTTTTTACATATACAATATGTATTTTTAGAGTGCTGTATACCCAAAGCGTAAAACAAGCCCCTATCACGAAGAGTTACTTCACTGTCTGTCCGTCTGTCTGTTACCGGGCTGTACCTCATTAACCGTGACAGTTCAGTCACTCAACACGCCATGCCTCCATTCAATTCGAAAGAAAATGGGGGGCGGATTATTTTAATTATTTTATTTATTTTAATTCGCTGTTCGATTCCTGCTTTGTTCAAATTTTATTCTCTTTCTTGAAAACAACGTAATAAGTATAAGGAAATAACAAATTAAAAAAAAAACTAACGAACAATTTTCATGAAGGTCACCCTACATCCATATCCTCAAAAAAAAATTATTAGCTTTTTAATTGTATTCATGCTCATTCTGTATAATGGGCGGTAAGGTGAAAGTATTTATAGTTTCCCATATTTATGTTTGAGACGTTCCAGACGTTCGACGTAAAAAAACTGTAGCACAGATGACAGTTGTAACGATGTTTGTATAGTGATTCTGGCTGATAAATGTGATACGATCTTCCTTTGTAAGTTTATTATGAAATAAAAAATATGAGTTTATATAAACATATACAATTTTTAAATAAGTAAGATATAGATATGTATTTTCTTTATTTTTATAATTAAACAATGTAAGAAATTTAAGATATATTGTACATATTTGTACAAGGAATACTCACAAAACATATATTTTTAAGGTTAAATAAATAATATTTATACTGTATGTAACTATCAGACATTCCAGCACATTGTGTAATGAAAGTCACAAAAACTATACCTAGCTAATTATGGTATTTATTTTATTATTATTTTTTGCTTAAATTAATATATTTATTTAAAATATTACTGTACATATTTAAAATCGGTTCAAAATTGTCGGAGAAATCGAGTGACAAAATTTATCATTTTTAATAACTCCGACAACATACGGCTGGAACAACGCAGCTTAGAACGATGGATGGACATGTATAATAAATGATTTTCTAAAATTTACAGTTCAGACAAGCAAAGTAGGGCGACCGTTAATAATAATAATTGTTGTAAAGTATAAAAAATATCATATCAAAAAAACAAATTCCAAATCTCCTAGTAGAAATATAGTAAAATCCAATTGACATAAGAAGGAGAATATATTATCATATTATGTAGATGACATTACATTACAGATAAAAAAAAGCTCAGAGGTCTCATTCTAATAAATAATGGTTAGGTCGAACAGATATCTAAAGCTAAACGTAGGTAACAATCCGGTTTTATTATTTTATTTATATCCTGTGCGTTCATAATAATCGGCGACCTAGTCGTTACTGTAATAGTTAAGAACCTATAAAATGTGGAATCAAAGTTTGTATTTCTTTAGGTATTCTGTTTTGTTACTTTAGCTTTGTCTTAGGGGAGCCGAAGAGGGGACTTCGGGATTTAGTAAAACGACAGAGGATCTTGGAGAATTCCTTGTACTCGGTTACGTAATTCCACCAAATATGAGCCCCCATATATATGGCCACCCCGTCTAGGATGAATGATCCGATTCGTAAAAAAAATTGATCATTAGAAATTCTCGAGCGCTTCAGATTAAGGTAGAGTAAGTTAGTTGGGTGCTATCTCGTGTATATTTTACTAATCTGACAATTTGAGAGTGGCGTAAAGAACGGGGAGGGCTACAAAGTTGTAAATAAAATGTCTCAATATTCTAGACCGTGGCTATTTTTTTTATTTTGAAGGGAATAATTCAAGGGTTACGAAAAATATATAATCTGACGAATTTCACAAGCCGAAGTAATAAAAATTGATCGACTAAAGTTTAATGCAGCTACGGGTTGCCTATATTCCACTCTCACTCTCTTTAGTTAGTTTAGTTTTCCTCTTTAACAGCATGTATTGGGTTTATCAGGAGGTAGTTGCAAACGTAATAGACTAATATAACTAATACAATGTCTTTATCTAAGATGTAATTACTATAGATTCGATTGTAATTACTATAAAAGCTATGTCCCGAAAGAACAAGATAATAAGATATATGCAATAGAAAAACACAAACAAATCAATTCGTTTATCAAGTGATTTTTTCAGATCTCTCGAACAATACGTCTTGATAGAACGGGAACGTAACGCGACCTTTTCTGTAATAAACTTCGCTCTTCATGAATAAAACACTTTGTAGTTTTACGATATTCGCTCACATTGGGGAGGTACTTTAATATTTTCATTTTCTTGGCAAAAAAATATAAGAAATAGCAGATTCAGCCAATCACGCGAAGAAACGGAACGAAATGACGAAATGAACGGAATATTTTAACGGAATATTCCAATTATTTTTATTAAGCTTCACGGTATACAGGGTAGACAGGGTAGACAACTTATCAACTTCCTTGTCATTTCCCCGAGCGGGAATCGGTGTTTAGTCACACTGTGCCACTGCTTTTTATTTATATTAGTTAATAATAAAATTAGTTAGTAATGAAAAAATCTTACCTATTTTTGTTTTTATATCTAAGCATTGCGATATGTGAGGGAACTGGAGGATCTTCCGCCACTTTTTGCTTTTGCCCTTGTTGCTATCGGAACCTCCTGGGAACAAAACCATACTATTAATTTTCGTTTTTATAAACCTCCTTACAATAGTGCACATAACTCTACTGAGAATCTAGTCTACAATTGACATGTCTTTTTTTGAATTGGCACATCGTTGAGTTCACGTTGCACACAATATCACAAGGTCGCGCGTAAACGCAACGGTTGTGGGTTCGATTCCCACTCGAGGATGTTTATATTTCAATTTTCTTCGCTCTGGTGTCGAGACAAGGGGCGGCGTTGAGTTCTGCCACTCAACACGCAATGCCTCCAGAATTCAGCAGAAAGTGGGGAACGGAGTGTCTTAATACCGAGGTTCCCTCTGCCTACCCTGCTGTGTGCGGGATACAGTGTGAAGCTGAAAAAATCAGTGCGCTGATCAGTACAGCCGCCTCAATGTTAGGCTTGTTAAACTATTCAGGTTTGTACAGTCGGGGAAAAATAATGAAAACATAAAAAAAAACTTAAAGATGACTCTGCTGATCAACTACAGCTGGCTTCAGTGTGGGCACTACTCTTCGACCACATTTTACAAGGAACGAAATAACTTCCCGCTACGCTCTCACTCAGGGGAGAAGAGAAAAATATTCGGCGTTATAAAATTTCTTAGAACAAATTTAAAACACATTTATTTAAAAAACTGAATTCGTTAATTCAAAATATGAAATTATAAAACTTTCGCGAATATATTTTTTTTATTGCAGAGAAAGTTCTCTCGTCTGTGTAACAACGGATTAATTGTTTTTATTATATCTCGTAAAGAGGTTTTGGCAAAATAAATATATTCAACTGCTTATTCGCCTTTAGGGGTACATATATATATAATTGTAATAAAACGTAAAACACGTTTTCAAGGAAATATTTTTAAGTCTGAAATTAAATTAAATAAATTTTATAAAAATCGGTGCCAATTTAAAGATTTTTCCATACAAACTTTCAATCACATTCCATGCGCGTTTCTTTTTCGTAAAAAATCCCTCCATACATATGTACATATTTGATGTGTCATATTTTTAATAGAATTGTTATACAAATAAATATAAAGATTAGATTTTTAGGGCTACATTTTTACAGCTTCACGCCGTTTCCTATATATAGCAGAACGAATAATAAGGAAATAAATTTATGAACCTACAGCACTTGCGTTTACAGTCACACACTGTACCTACATACATGGCTATATTTTTTCAGTTATATTTTCCCCCATTTGTAATAATTATCCATTACAGCGACTTCACACAGATTCACTCCGCTCCTCTCTTAGCGAATATATACAGAACTTCTATTCATTAATTAAAGCGAACACTATTGTTTTGTAAACAGTCGACCGAGAGGCTTTATATTAAAGTCGCCTTAATTGTTCCTGACGAGTAGTATAAATGGACCGTTTATAATTAACTCTTCGATTTTGAAACTTAAACTTAAATTGACTTAAGCTGTTCAAGTGCTCTGCTCTGACCACCAAGCGTGCTTGGTGGTCAGTTGAATTTGGCCGCGGCTTCCTTCGCAACGTCTATTGAGTCTACAATGCCAGGAATGAGGTCGGTGAGTGGACACACCGCTTTTATAGTCTTTTTCACCTACATCTACCCTCTTTAACAAGAGAACGCTATTATTTTACACTCGGTTACTTTAGCTTCTTATAGGTAAATGTGTAATTTAAAGAATAATTTAAAAAACTTTTAAGTTTCATTAACTTTTTTTAAGTTGTCGCATATGTTAACCTCTGACATTTCATATGAGCCGTTTTTGCGTAATATAACTTATTAGATTTTTTTATTCCTATTGTCTCACACATATAGGCAGAGAAACATAGTGTACTGTATATATTGATAGACACTTCGTTCTCCACTATATAGATTTGTAGTCCTTGCATGTAATATTGTTTAATAAGTCAGATATATCTCTCTACTCCGTTCGTTACGAATCCACAATCTAGTAATCTAGTAGTCGTGCATTACGTATCAATGTCGCCACCACAGTCTGTCTATCTGTATTAAAAATATACCCCCGATCTTCTGTTATACATATTTCGCATACGAATATAGTCATTAAATATTCTTCATTGTGTTACATTGATTTAATCACAATTGTATTTATTCACAAACAAAGAGAATTACTTAACTTGATATTTCAAAACAATATAATGTTATACATCGTTTTCTTTCAAGACCATTGTGGCACTAACTTATTTTTTTTCAGCTTTACGCTGTATCCCGCACACTGCAGGGTAGGCAGAGGGAACTCGGAGTTAAGACACTCCGTGGGAATCGAACCCACAACCGTCGCGTTTTCGGGCGGCACCCTTGTACCACTGCGCCACGACGCCCTCTACTTTCTTGAGTAAATAATATAACCTCTAGATTTTTACATCACGCGGTAGATTGCAGCACCGCATTGCAGAGTAGGCAGGGGAGACCTAGTGTCAAGACACCCTTTCCGCTCAGTTTTCTAGACATTGCATGTTAAATGGCGGAACTTAACGCCGCTCATTGTCTTGCTACTAAGTCGAGAAAATGAAAATAATTTAATCCGAATTTTTCAATCCCAGACTCAAACACCTATATTCAAACTCTACATTTGTAATACGTGTGAGAATCATAAATAAAGAGTTATTTATTGGTCTCTCTCATCAACCTGCCTTGTTTATATGCATCCCGAATACATACAGATATATTTAAATAAAAATACCTTTATATATATATATATGTATTTCAACATACGTTCCGTAGACAGCTGTTCGACCGCAAGGATTTATAATTCAAATAAATTTCAATATTAACTAGATCAACTAGATCGCGTATAGCCGTTACTAATTCTAATGTGAACTAGATATTAAGCCAATTCACACGTCACATTTAAAACGCCATTATATTATTAATTAATATATTTTTGGAACCTTTCGGACATTTTATAACTTTAATTTTTTTTCAGTTTAAGTTCAAAGATGTTACTTTTTATATTCTCGCTTTAGTAACACAAAAGAGTGCGACGTTTAGTTCCATTATTCAACAAGTTATGTCTCGAAAATTGAGACATTACTTGTTGTTGAGGGGAAAAGAGAGGAGGGCACCGGGTACCTATCTACGTAGTTATATGTGATGTACAACGAGAAGCAAAAATATTTTTTAATTGAATTATTTTCATTTCCCCATTCCAAGAACAACAGTGAGTTTGGAAAAATTAAGATTGCAATTAATATAATTAATACCAAGTTCTCTCCAGCTTCTTAAAACCTCTAGAAATCATCATAAAAATAAATAGGTATCTTTAAATATATTTTTATGTTTATAAATTCACACAAATGCCTAAAACTAACATGTCAATATAAAACTTAAACGCTTATCAGTCAGCAAAACGAGATTACCTTATCGTCCTCTCTAAAGCATACCTATATATATGTGTTATCATTAAAATGTATGAAAATATAAATAACTTTTTGATTTATTTTATTTAGTGTCGTGACACTTAACACAACTCCTTAACTATACAGACGAAGAAACATCTATATTATATAAACATTCTCACTAGAAGGATATAGGCCACGACATATTCATACACTGTCGTGCTACTTAAAGTTCTATAGACACGAGCCAAGCTCAACTAAGTTGAAATTTAAGCTTCTATTGTTTTATATCATGTATAAAGTAATATAATTATATAATGATTATATTTATAAGTCTAAAGTGTGACAGTTTAAGATTATTTCAAAATATTAAAAGAACTAAATCTAACTCTAGATTGCCTAACTTACACTGTGAGATTGATGCTAGACATAGGTACGTAAACAATATATTTAGTTGATTTATTTAAAATAAACAAGTAATAAAACCCATTCAGCATATAAATAATAGTAAATAAATAGTCTGTCCACACGCCTGTAACGTGCAGATAAAGAATACGCGTAAATAACACAAACGCGCGCGACAGCCGGTCCGTGTGTAAAGCCCATAAGCCACTGAATTAAGACTTTACTGGCCAACCCGGCGTATAAATAACGTTTTAGACCCTTATAAGACCTTAATACAGTAATTAAAGTTCCTTAAGTGTCCAACCTCATCAAATCACATTGTTTTTAGAGTTCCGTATCTATCTAAGAAAAAAACGAATACTTTTAGAGGTACGTTTTTGGTACATTCACTTTTGTATTCTACAGTTTTTTGGAATACTCAAATTGGGTTTTTGTCACACATTATATAAAATCAACCGCGTAATGAAAACCTGCTGAGTACTTCCTGTTGACCTAATATGTGGTAGGCATTTCACAAGCAATGAGAATGAAGAAAAAAAATCGAAAAACACAAGAAAACAACAGACAAGCCATTGTGATTTTATAATTATAGTTAATTTTATATAATAGTGCAACACGTTCGCAAAATGTTTGTCAGTCATTATGAGGTATACTTTCAGTCGACCCACAATCACGATACGTACGGAACCCTCGTTAGGCGAGAGCACTCGAAGTCGACAATTGTTTTTTTCATTTCATAGTAAACATTTCAATTCGTAAACTCACGTCAAAGCTCAGAGATATTGTGGATGATAAAAAAATAACTAACAGTGGCAAATGTAATTATACCATATTAGGTTTTAAGGCAATTATTTTGTCACTGTGCTCCACAATTTTATATTTAGTCACAGTGAAACTAGAATTTTTCTAATGATCAAAATGAATTATTTATTTATATATTTGTAATTTTCTAACTCGAAAAGTTTCAAATACACGACCTATTTAATTATTTAAGTTTGTGTAATAAAGTTGGTGTTTGAAAAACATTTTGCAGTATTTTCTTTAGCAGGGATTGAACCCAGTACCACATCAGGACATACATATAGTCGCTGATCCACTACGCCACAGCCGCCATAATGTCATCTTTATTTCATATTAGACACAGAGAATATACAGTGAAACTCAAAGCACAAAACTGTAAAAGCTCATTTATCGCTATAAGGTTTTTTGTTTCGGTAATTTCTATTTATTTAAGTTTCGTTCATTCAACCTTTAATTGTAACCGCTTTTTTGTCATATCCATATAGAGCTTAATGTTTTAAAACCTGTTTGGAACTGTTAAAGATACTTATTAATCAGCTTCACGCTGTGTCCCGCACACAGGAGGCGAGGCAGAGGGAGCACAGTGTTAACACACTCCGTTCCCCACTTTCCGCCGCATCCTCGCAGAAATTATTTACCCAATTTTCTAGATGAAGAGTAAACTCATAAAGTTAATCCTTACATTTAAACCTATTGATTTAAATGTAAACTTCACAAATATTAAAATCTTTTTAATTATGGACGACATGAGAAAATTTGCCATGTTGTTTATCTTTCATCCTTTAAGTCCTTGATTACAAAATACATTTAATTTATCATATTATGTACTAGCTTTATCTGTGGCTTTGTCCGTGTGGTAAAACAGAAATAACTAAGAGTCGTGCACATGACACGATCTAACTATTCAAGGTAGCTTTGGTTACATCGAGACAGATAACGTGATGTAATACAGCCTTCTCATTTTGTATTTCAGTTAGTCCATTTGTCACCTTCCATAATAAATGAACTATCCAGTTTTATATACAATTTTAACCAATAGTTCATGAGATCCATTTTCTTCATAAACATGAGTAAGATGTTACATTTGGAATATAGATATAATATACACATACATACATGAAATAGTCATTATAAATTAACAAACACTTGTAATGACTATTTCACAATTCCCAGTTTAAATACCACACAAATAAAAAAAAATAGGTTACTTAGCCTCTCTAATATAAAACTTGTTTAATTGGTTTCGTAGTATGAGGTCAGTTACGAAATACACAGTATTATAAATGATCAATTACTATTTGTTATATTTTATAAATCTGTTTCCGGCTTCATATATAAACATACTGCCTGCCTAAATAAACATACTGCCAGTTAAGACCTGGCCTCCAGCTTCTGGAAGTCCAATCTTCTGGTCAGATATGTCAGTCTGGCTATATTACGGCACTTTTAAGAACGAAGAATTAAAAATAGTCCCTCGCTTGAAGATCGATCCTACAACTGTGGACTATACTTGTACAGTAGATCGTCACTACGCGTTTGAATACACTATTGTATTACCCAGATATAAATAGAAGGGAATTCTTTAGACTTTTATCTGAAATAGTTTTAAGACAAGACAAATCAGTCTTTTGTACATTATTTTAAAAGAATTAACAATGATTAATTTTAAATGAATTAATAATAATTATTATTTTTTTTCTTTTTTATAATCTTCATATAACGAAGAATAAAATTGTTAATATAACACAATAAAATAAATATTTAAGCTGTGAGCTCGTACATAGCAGTATATGCAGAGGGAACCTAGTGTAAAGACACTCCCTAATTTCGACTTCAATTTTTTTTCAAAAATTTCTCACAAGCATTCTTAAGACATTGCGTGTTAAATGACGGAGCCCAACGCAGCACTTTGCCTTGTTACCAGAGCGAGGAAACTAAAATATTCAAAAATGCATTCCCCTTAGCAGGAATCAAACTCGCGAACTTAGCGTTTACGTTAGTAACACGTTTGGGCCACTGCAACACGATTGGAGGCCCCAAGTTACTCCCTAAGTTAAAATCATAATAACAATAATATGATTTGACTTGGTTTCCCTCTAGGATAGTAAAGGACGACAGAGAAGGCCCTGTGGCTTGGGGCCTATAAAGCTTTCAAACTCGAGCCTACTTCTTGTCGCATTAAATTATCCTTAAATTCTACTATAACGTAAATATAAAATATTAATACAGTATCCAGTTTCTATCAACATTACAATTTTAATTAGGATATTGTTATACAAACTTTGAGGTTTATGTTCCCTTGGGATAAGGCCCAGTCTATCCATCATTAATAAATATTATAGAAGATAACAACACGTTATCAGTTTCTAGTTTTAAAGACACTTCCACTCCCCAATTTCCGCCGGATGAGTCATTGCGCGTTGAGTGGCAGCTCTCAACGCCACGCTTCACCTTGTTACCAGTGCGAGGAAATGAAATTATTAATAAATAATCACCCTAAATGAAAATTGAACTCACAGACGTCGCGTTTACGTTCGTCACAAGCTTGTGCCACTGCACCACGACGGCCTCAATCAATTAAGTACTCGTAGAGTACTCCTAAATGTCAATGAACAACGGCGCAGCGGCGTAAACTATTAAAAATATAACTTTTTAGTTGGTTAGATACCTAATACATATATTAAATATACCGAACGATAATAATTTGGTTTATACGATTAGAATATCTTTTTAAGAAAATAAAACAATGAAGAATATTTTATGACATATATCTATATATATATATAATTTTTTTTTAAACCTCTCCTCTACCTCTAGTAGATTAGGTTGGTTAGATATATACAACGTACCGCCATATTGCGTGGGTATTGACGATTGCCGTGACCGTGACTTTGTTCCTTGCTAATAAGCATTACAAGGTTCTAGTAGAATTTTATATAGTGTTGCAATTGATTTGACGAAAGGCGTGGGTTAATATATATAGACAGCTTTTCTATCATCCAGCATGCAGTAACTTAAGAAGACTAATTTTAGGAAAGGAAGCTGTGTTGAGTGGCGGAACTCAACGCCGCGCTGTGTCTGGTTATCAGACGAAATATCAATTGCACTCCAATAATTTATCCAAAATAAGATATGTATATTTTTTTATAATTTTAATAAATATATTTTCTTATATTGTTATAGGAAATAGAAATCAATATATAGATTAACATAGTAACATGCATATAGCAGGTTGGACATAGGTATTCTCTTAGTGACAAGACTATTGTGTTTTGAATGGCATAACTCAATGCCGTGCTTAGCCTTTTTATCAGAGTAAGGAAATGAAAATAATTTGCTTCCACGATTGGAACAGAACTCACAACCATCATGTTTGCACTAAGACCCTGTGTCGCTGCGCTAAAGCTGCCTCTGACAATGTTTTTGGATATGTTTTATAGCATCTCAAGTCTAATCAAGCCCATACTTAAGAGTGTGAATAAAACAGATATATTTACTATTAATTAAATCCTATTAATAAATTAATTACATATGTAATAATATTATTACATAATAAGAAAAAATATCTACACATTATTTAATAAATATATTTTTATTCTTTATCACTTTCTAAGGTTAGCTGGTTATGGAAAACAAAAACAATTAAGATAACATTCTTTTACAGCTAATGTTACACATTGTATACTTTAAACATAAGGAGACAATGGATAATAATGATTTTGGAACTTTTCAGACAATAATAGTTACAATATAACAGGATTTGAACTATGCATCTGAAACCCTCAAAGGGTTCTGCCCACTATATAATTTATGATTATAAATATAATTTATGTCGTTGTTATATGTTGTAAGCATGTATATAAAAATATGTAGGTAGCTTGATGAGAATCTATAGCTTAGTGGTTTTTTAACAAAAGCCCCTTAAAACAATTGTTAAATGTCTATAGTATTTTTTTGGCTCAACTCAAATCATAAAATTACTGTCTACAATTTACACATGCATCTGCATGTGTAAATTCTTTTTGTCACTAGTAAATATAGTTATTGGAGATGAACATTTTAATTAAAATTATATTATACGGCTTTAGAGTTCCACTGCTTGACGAACAATGTCAAATAAATTGAGAGGAAATAAAACAGGGATATAAAATAATTTATTATGTAATGTAAACAGCCGATCATTAGTAATTAATATACTAATTAGAACTATTTTTAGACTTCAATGTTTTATTCAATTTACAAGGAAATATTAATTATTTATGTTCACAAGTTTATGGGAATTTTGTTTAACTAAAATTATTGACATAAGGATGATGTAAACAATATATAACTTTTTTTTAATAATAAAAACATTTATTGCCACGAAAAACATAATTTTACAACTTTGACATTACAATTGACATATGGCAAAAGGTGTGTCTCAGCTAATGATGTGTTTTATAATCTTTATTTTGGTTTTACATTATGTTTACAAACTTAATTTTGAATAAGCAGTGGAATTAATGTAAGTATTTAGCAAACGCAACTGCTATCCTAGCTAGACTATATTATATAGTCTGTATTAAGGATAGAAATAAAAAATAACTTATAAGAAAGATGTAATAAAAAACATTAAAGAAATTATCAGTATTGTTTTAATAATATATCTCGTATGTATAATGTATAAATAATTAATGACGATCAAAATATAAATTTTATATAAAATTTAATTAATATAATAAAAGTAGGAAGGAAGATAAACAAGTGTACATAATAATTACGTGGTTAATAACATAATAATACCTACAATGTTCCACAGCTGATTACAGTCGGAATGTAACTGAGTGTGACTAATGTGGGAGATGGCATCATTTAATATTTATTTACTTCGCGATAGCCGCGACGTTACGTTCACACGCGCAAACTCATTGATCCAATTTATTACTACAATATAAAACCTCTAGTTAATAGGTCATTGAACCAACCCTGTTTACAAATTGCACGGTAAACAAAGTTTACTATTAACGCATTATGCCTCGTAAATTATTGACGACATTAATATAAATTGTATGTAGCTTACCCTCTCTGGCTTTCAAGTAAACAGTGTTGGCTACGATATTTTCTAATTCCATTAGTTCCAGTGTGGCGGATTTTAATATAGACCCTCCGGGAAGCTGGTATCCGCCGTTGCGGCCGATCTGCCGCCGTCACCGCGTGCAAAAAGCCGCCCATCAATGATTAAAGCGCAATCTAAGCACAAAACTTGACACTGCACACCATGGACTTAGTGACTAGAGAACACTTATGAGTGATCGCGGGACACAAGACGGAATATAACACGCACACGATCTCACGGTATTACACAGGGGTGTGACGATTCAAATGCAATTAGCATTTCAATTTAGCGTTAGCAAATTATTGTTTACACCAATATAAGTAATTATAATGACAAATGCCGGTCGGTTTCTCTCAGTTCTCGGTTAGAACACGCCCCGGGTTAGAGTTATTGACGACAAATAGGGATACGCTACAAATGACCACAACCGCAATGTACAGTATAATTCCGGTTGCCATCATTTGGTACTTACTTGCTACTATGAAAATTTGTTTATTTCATTATGAATTATTTTTCTACCATTTGTGATATTTATTGTTTTTCAGTTAATAATATTTTCTATTCTTTATTTAGATAAAAAATATTAACTATATCATTATATGCAACTATAATAATAATGTAGAATAGCCAATAGAAAAAAGAATAGAATACACATTTCAAAGGTTGCAAAACCTTCACAAAGTTTTAATGAACCTATCTTAAAGAAATAAGAATATTTTATTTTAATTGTTATTTAAATATTCGCATAAACTTATTATACAGCGTGAAGCATGAATTTATTTCAATATTATTAATATATTTTATTTTTGAATTATTATAATAGACTACATTTAATCCAGTCATAGCTATATTTTTAAATTCAACTTTACTATACATATTTTTATGAAATAAATTATATTTTAACTAAACAGATCTTTATTTAATTTCAAAGATGAAGATATTAATACTAACAGATAAAAATAAATAAGTACTAACATCTGATTTTACTTTTATTAAGGTTGAAAGTTTTACGAAATAGAGTAATGTACAAAAATAATATGTTGAAGTAGTAAATAAATATAAAAAAATTTTTAGTTTCATGCTGTGAAGAGAGAAGTGGGCGGGAGCGCACAGCAGGATAGACAAAGAGAAAATTGTGTTATGTTACTTGTTCCTCACTTTCCGTCGAATTCTCGGAGGCATTATGTGTTGAGAGGTCGAACTCCAGGCTTTCGCCTTGATGCCAGAGCGAATAAATGAAAATATTAATATTTAATACACTTCCTCGAGTGTGAACCCACAACCATCGCGTTACAGTCACACCTTGTACTCCTGCGCCACGATGGTCTCCAAAATATTCCTAATTTGGTAAGAATATTCATTATATGGCAATAACTTTTATGTCATATTAGAGTTACTACGACAGTACCACTAGTAACAGACAATCGTTTAGAAACTGTCGTTTTATGTACAGTTTTTATTATCTAAAGTTTTTTTATTTTTTTTGTACTTATTTGTATTTATATCATAAATAATATTTTGTTACGTAATTTGTTTCACTATAATGTTTTTATACTTTTAGTTATAAACATAAGTAATTACTGTCAAATTCAGCTGTCATTGTACATTAAGTGGTAAGCATGTTCATTTTTCACGCGTTTTATACCAATAATCATAAAAAATATAAATATATTGTGAAAATATAACTTAAACATGGAAACAAATCCATGTAAAATTTGTGGAGGCACAGACTTAAGTCTCGTCGATGGTTTCTACTACTGTGTTGAATGCGGCACTCAAGATGTGGAGGCGAGGGAGACCGTCGTGGAAAAAACGTTACTTGCAGATGGCACTTTTGCCCAATCCACAGTCAGAAAAATTACTACAGGATTGAAAGATTCACTTGGAAGTAAGAATAATATTCGAGTCGTTCATTTTTAAATTCAACATTTTTATCACTATACCTATTTTGAGTTTTATTTTAAACTATTTAGGTAGATTTTGATGTTTATCCTTTACTAATATTCTCATTAAATGAAATTTGATTAATTTTATAACTTATACTATATCTTACCAACATTATTAATATAACATGTACAAGTATTTTTTAGTTGGTGGAGAATGGATGAAATGGCATGCTTATAATTTCATTCTTGCTGGCTTAACTGAGGAGCTGATATCTCTAGGAGCTAAACCTAAAATAAAAAATGTAGTTCTCTGGATCTGGATAAAATATATTAAAATGTTTCAAGACAAAGACTCAATGAGGTACATATATATTGACGTATCTGAATTACTTTCCTGTACTTAAATTATTAGTATTTTGAAGACACTACCCATACATTGTAAATTAAGGTTTCAGACCTTGTATTAAAATAATTATTTTGAAGCAATTTATCATACCAAAAACTTTATATAGATATAACTTTTTCCTTTGTAAATATAGCAAACACTAAATGTTAAAGGAAGTTTGTCAAAATACAAACAGGTTAAGCTGTTTGTATTATATGTTTATTAAAATGCAAACTGCATTTAAATCAGTTAAACTGTTTTTGAGATTAGCATACACGGGCATAAGGCAAATATAAAAAAAAATTGTTTTGCTTCTAATATACAGGCGTCCCTCGTATAACACGGTACTTGTAAAACACGGTTTCGATATTACACGGTACAAGAATTGAGATTAATATAACACGGTTTCGATATTACACGGTAAAACGCTAAAAAATTGGAAACATTTTTCGTTGAAAAAGATCCTTCAGTTGTACGTAGCGGAAAATTTAAAAGAGAATTGAATAGCTCTTTAGCTCCTTATAGAGAAATTCTGACAGAATTGCAAGATCGAAATAGGCAGGTAGTTGCTACTACGTCAGATAACCTTTGTCATGATGGAGAAATAACTAGTGAAGAGGAGTTTCAACCAACCTGGAAAAAAAAAAGAAGATTAGCTGTAATTTCTGATGAGAGTGATGATGAAAATTAATTTTGTAATCGTAATAAGCTGTTTCTACTTGTTTTATAATATGTAATTATAATTATTAGTCATTGAATATATTTTTTGTTGTATTTTTTAATTTTTGTATTTCATCATAAAATTGAATTTCATTTATTTTTCTTAATAAAAACTTGAAGGTAACTTCCTTTTTCATTTATGTAGTATTTGGAACGAAATTTCAGCTATCATAAAATTTTACACCTTAAGATTTGGTTTCGATATAACACGGTACACATTGCCTTTATTTATATTATTTCAAGGTTTTGTATAACACGGTTTCGATATAACACAAGACAAGGTCTCGATACTACACGGTATACCTTGTTTCGAATAACACGGTTTCGATATAGCACGGTACGAATTAACCGTGTTATACGAGGGACGCCTGTATTATATTGATAAATGCCCCCAATAACAAATTTCCCTTATATCTTCCATGTACAGAACAATAAGTGTTTGGGGATATTTTTTTATATTGGTATCATAACTTTATTGAAATTAGACAAATATCATGTCAAATTCTTTATTTCAGAAATAAAACCCAATTTGAACTGGAAACGGAAAGCCTAAACGAAACCAGTAAATCTCATAAAGGACTTGACTTAGACACTAGCAATACAGAAAATAGTGATGAGGGAAAAAATGATAAGAAAAAAATTACGAAAAACAAAAAGAAAAAAGACAATAAGTTTAGACGTGATATAAAAATTGTAACTAAAGGCACTTTATTAACAATTTTATATATAGCATTGAATTTAGATGGAAGTGATATACAATTATCTCATTTATTCCGTTTCATAAAAGAAGGAAGGTTAAGTTTATATAATTGTACAAAGTTTGTTCCAAAAGAAATTAATATGTTGCTAGTACCATATGGGAGAAATTTTATGTCCTGTCACAATGAATACATGCCAAATTGTATTCGGGAGTTTGCAATGACGTTTTTTAAGTGTTTACATTTAGGTGTACCTCAAGTTCCTAATTTAAATAGAATCATAACAAATTTTACAAAAGAGCTATGCCTTCCCAATGATTTTAAACAATTAGTACTGTCTTTAATGTATCTCATGCCCTGTGATTTTCTTAAATTGAATTTAAAATCTATCAAAAGTTTAGTCCGTATACCAGACTACGAGGGTGTCTGTATGTCCTATATAGTTATTGCTTTAAAAATGTGTTTTGGCCTTGACTGTGAATACGAAATAAAACTATCAAAGGCAGTCAATAGAATTAATGAAACAGAGAATAATTCTAAGTCATATAAATTAGGTTTTTATTCAGATTCCACCAATCGTCTATTTTCTTTTTATGACTGGTGTAAATATTTGCAATTAAGAAAAAATGTTCTCTGCAAAAACTATCTACCTATATCGCGTATATACAATTTGAACGTAGATGATTGCGAACTCATGGAACAACTAGAGGATCGTCGACCAAGAAATAAGAAGCTAAGTGATGACGTCACGATGGACATTATTAATAAAATATCAATCGATGACAAAATATGTATTATACCTAAAAGTAAATTTCTTAGTACTCTCACTCCAATGACTACTTACACAGACGTTATATTGCAAAACGTTCAAGATCCCGAGTTGAGGTTACTTCTTTGTGAAGATTTTACCCAATATTCTCTTAAATATGCCATTGAAGATTTAAACTTATCCGATTATGAAAATGATAGCTTAAATTTAATAAAAGGTGTAGAAGAGAAGAATAAGACTTTAAATCCTTTCGTAGTTGGTACTTTGACGACGAAAAAAGGAGACAATAAAATGGTGTTTGTTAGAAATTGTGAAAATAGTAATTGGCTTAAAACTAAACCACCAGCTGTGGAACACATTTTTAAAATGAATGGAAAGAAAAATAGTGACAAAGATAGTGATTATGGCTATGAATCTAATATTGAATGCACGCCTCCCGATAATTGTGAACCACAATCTGTTGAAAATGATAAAATAAATAAAGTTGACCATGAAGAAGAAAAGATTTTAGAAATGTTCGAGGAAGAAGACGAAAACATAAATATATTTGATGATGATTTTAAGGGTTTGTACGAGATTAGAGACACAATAAACGATGTAAAGGATGACAATATTCATGGTGACAGAATGCATGCACCAAACTCTTATAAAGAATATTCAAATTTTTATGACAGTAAAATTGATTGGCACGATACCTTTAATGATGTTTCTGATAGCACAGAAAATAAGACAGCTTTTGATCCCGAATCATTTGATAAAGATAAAGTTATAAATGAGTTATTATTAATAGCTTGCAAAAAATATAAAATACGAAAGCCAAAAGAAACTAAAGAAAATAAAAAAGAATCATATAAAAGGAAACGCATTGATGACGTTGAGCAAAGTAGTGGTAAAAAACAGAAATACGATATAGAACTTTGTAAAGAGTCTAAACGTATTTGTAAAGAGCTGATGGCAATCTATTACGACACAATTAAGAAAGATTCTATAAATAATATTGACGAAAATGTTAGATCCCTTGTCCAAAACATGGAATATAGTCCAGAGAATAGAAGTCTAGTTGATAATATTAGTAATACTTATGCCCCAAACGATTGTCAAAATGATAGTACTCGCTTAGACAACAATGTTTCAGCTATCAGCAGCATACATCCAAACAACACATTGAATGACAGTAATTCAGAAGAAGAAGAAATAGAAGATGAGCCGGCCGTTATAACTAATCCTAAATTTGATGCCAAAACCCACAATACTAAACAATTATATGTAAAACTGAATGAAGAACTAAATATAAATTACAATTTTAACATCGAAGATGATGTAGAAATCGACAAAATATTAACAAAGAAAATAGAAGAATTTTCCAACAAAGAATATTTGCACGAAAATGTAGGAAATATTAGTGATAGCAGTGATTCAGAGGATGATGTACCTCTTAGTGAAATAGCAGCTTACAAAAAATTTTACAAGGATAAAAAAAATAGAAAGAAAAGCTTATTAGATAACTTAGTGAAAAACAGTACAGTAAAAAAATTTAATTATTGGGTTAGGCATTATAAATCGAAATCTGTTGCACGGAGTTTGGATATGAATCAAAAATTTGATATTGAATTGACTGAGAATTGTCCAACTAGTTTTGTTTTCGTTATAAGTGAATGCGCGGCCATTTTGGACTGCACGACATTCAGTTTGTACAAGTGTATGCAGAATTTAGAACAAACTCTGTTAGGTTACAGATTATGAACAAGGTACAAAATATCATCTTTAATTAAAAATAAAATGCTACTTTTAAAAAGATGATATTTTGTATTTACATGTATAGTATACATAATGTGCTTCTGCTTAAACCTAATTTGTAAGTCTGGAGTAGGACAAATGTATATTATTTTTTATATATTTTGTATCATTAACGCAATTTTATTATTATTATTAGCAGCAGCTTCACACAGTATCCTGCACACAGCAGGATAGGCAGACGGAACCTCGTGTTCCGCTCTCCGTTTCCCACTTTCTGCCGAATTCTGGAGGCATTTAATATGGTTATTTTAATTTGAGATAAAAAAATAAATTGGTCCAAAAACTTCACATATAATCAAACCAATATCTTAACACACAAGAAATAAAAATAAAAAATGAGATACTAAATACATATTAGATAAAACTACAATAACTGAAAATCTTTTTCACTTCAGAAAACTTGCAATTAATTAACATTATTAGCCAAAGAAATATTTTTAGAAAAAATAATTTTTTTATACTAAATAAAGAATAAGATTAAAATTGCTGAAATAACTAATTAATATCTTAATACAAATAACTTGTTATTATATTTAACACCATCAACACAGAATTTACAAGGTTTGGTGTTTTCATTTTGACAACACCTATATTTCTGCTCTTGGTAAGGTTACATAGAATCAACTATATTAGCATTTAAGGTGAATAGATTGCACGAGTATATTCGATTTATTAATATTTGATATGCAAATTTTATTGACCCCCATTCCAAAGAATAGGTATTTCTTCAATTTTGAAGGATACAGATAACTTCGCACTACAATTAGAAGTTTTATAGAAGAATAAATTCATCTGTAGTGTTTGAATTATCATAATCCAAAGAGTTAAAACCAAACTAATAATTAAAGATGTGTAAAACCATATTGGTCTATATTACATTGAAATAAAGTTTTTAGTTTATTTAACCACAATACCAACATATTCTTCTACCCTTTCAAGCATATATGGAGGATCTGTTGTACCATCTCCCCGTGATGTGAATATAGCACAATACACTGTTTTATTATTAACACTTGTAGTTTTTGTGACTTACTACTATTTACTTTTAAAGTATGTTAACATAGGTAATTCTTTTAAAATTAATTTAAATTTTTTATCTGACTAAAGAAATAGATTTTGTGAATAGCGTTTTTCAAATTTATTTATATCAATTGTTGGGTCTTGTAGAACTTATTAATAGGGCTTTATTAAATAAATAAATAAATTGTTTTTATAATTGTTGTGTACCTAATTATTATTTACATGTACGTAACTAATAATTAGTTATAGTTATTAAGTAGGTGCTTAGTTATTACATATATTATTTATTTTATTTGTTAACTACAAGGTAGTTACGCCAAACCACTGAGCTGGCACATTCCGTTGGCCGCTTGGGAATGTTCTCAAAAGTAAAACTGTAAACATTTCTCCTTATGAGTGAGCCTTGAGACGCATGTGTATAATAGTATTAAGAAATTAGTCTGGTCAAAATAGCCTAAGCGAGTAGTTGTTAATTAATTTTTTGAAAACTCCTTCGCTGCGCTCCGAACTTGACTAGGAGTTGTAATGATGAAAGCAACGAAACACATCTCATTTCTGTTTTTATCAAATTATTTTTGTTATCAGAAAATACAATAAAGTTTAATTCTAAAGTTTTATTGTTTTATTTTAATGGTTTATTTAACGAATTATAAACTATTTCAAGGACATACTTTCATTTCATGTCCTTTCATTTCATTTGCTGGTTTACATATTATATATATTTTTTAACTATATTAAACCTTTTCTTCATTGGCGAATGATAATAATAGCATTTTTATTTTAAATAACGAATACATGAGTTAATAAAAATATATAATAAAAAATATTATACAATTATTCTTTGTCAAGAGTAGAAGTCAAAATGATTGGGAGGCATTTACTAAATGTATTGAGTAAGGCGCCTATTCAACCATATTATATTCCTAAAAAAACGTTTGCGCAAGTTGGCTTAGCGATATGTACACCACCTAGATATCCTGTTTCATATGGCGTGAGTATTTTATTAATAAATTTCTTTCTGTATCAATAAATATTTACATTTACATAATTTTTTTTAATGGTGAGAATACTCGCCAAGCAAAGGATACGATTGAGGATTTGAATTCTAGGCGAAAAGTTTTGCCATTATTCTTAAATCTTTGCAAATTTTAAATATGCACTAAGTAATATTGGTCAGTCAATAAATATGCTGTTTTATAATAGTACTCCTACAATATTTTGTTTTTTGGTTTTCAGGAAAAATTGCTACATATCGCGTTTATGCACGTTGTTTGGCTGGGCCCTGTGGCTTATTTTCTGACGCAAATAAAAGTTTGGCGCCGTGAATATGTACAATCTTAAATTTAAAACTAAATAAATAATACTATTACTGAAATTGTCGTTTTATTATTGTATATATTTTTTCTTTTATATAAAATTAATTTCTATAAATGTTCATTCACTTCTATATAAAATGCTGATTGCTGAGCTTTTTAAAAATGGCTACATGACATTTACGACCAAACGTGAAATATTTGTTTACTAAACTTTAATATATGGAATATATTAATTGAAGTATTCCAAAAATAAAATTATATGAAAAATGAAGGAGTCGAAGCAAGCTCAAACGCCTATAGAAGATTTAGCTGAATTGCGAAGCTATTTTGCAAGCCATAATGTTGTACGCGAATACATTGCTCATAGTTCTAAAGTTCATTCTGTGGGGTGGTCCTGTGATGGAAGGAAACTAGCTTCAGGGTCTTTTGATAAGAGCGTAGCTATATTTAATTTAGAAAGAAATAGACTGGTAAATACAACTATTTTATGATAATTTGCACATCTTGTGATTTTTGAGGTTATATTTATTTATTTATTTTGCAAGAGTACAATATATTTAAATGAAAACTATATTTTTATATATATTGTTTGTAGGTTCAGGATTTCATCTTCAAAGGTCACACAGGATCAGTGGATCAGTTATGCTGGCATGCCTCACATCCTGATTTATTAAGTACAGCCAGTGGAGATAAGTCAGTTCGGATATGGGATACTCGGTTTGTATTTCGTAAATAAAAAAAATACACTTAAAGTCGTTGCAGCAGCAAAGGATCTGCCTGTGTTCACTAGAGTTCTCTTTCATTATGGGGAATGAATTATTTTCATATTGACAAAGTGCAGTGGTGAATTTAGCCCAGCAATACGTAATGCGTAAACTCACTGGTAAAATGATAAATGGAGCGTCTTAACATTTGGTTTCTTTTCTGTATTTAGCTAATTGTAGCCACAGCATCATGTATTTCTTATTTCCAGATCACACAAATGTGCCGCAGCAATATCAACAAAAGGTGAAAATATTAACATATCATGGTCTCCCAGTGGTGCTACCATTGCTGTTGGTAATAAAGAGGATTTGGTATCTTTTATTGATGCTCGAAATTATAAAGTGGTAAGTAAAAGTATAATACATAATATATGTTGTATGTCTACAGAGTAATTTTGAGTAATATTTATGTTTAATTGCTTAAGTAAGGTAATATATTCTAAAAAATTTGGATTGAATAAATTTCCACTTTGATAAGTCAAAGAAATATTCTGAGATATCCTGGTTTTTAGTGTAACAAATAAAATATAATAATACCACACTTATGAGAATTTAAATGTACCTTATCAACTAAGCCGTACATTCTCAAGTATGGCTTAGTTGTCATACTGTTTGGACAGTAAACAAGAGGTAATTGGGTTCATATCATGCAATGTTAAACCTGCTAATTTTTATGTTTTTTAAATAAGTTACCATACTTATCCTCCATATGTTCTGAATTTGATTTGGAAGAGGAAAATTTTAACTTTTAAACATGTGGTTGTAAAAGATATGATAGTTTATGTTGGAAAATGTTATTAATTTCTTAATATTCTGACATGTTACTTTTAATAGAAATATAACAGTTTTGTACTATATATGCAAAAACCAGCTTTTTTTATAATCTCGATTATCCAGATTTTTTTGACTAACGACAACAATTAGCCTGGTTAATTGAGTTTCTAGCGTACTAGATTAAGGTTGTTCTGTTATTTCAATTTAGTCATAGTTTAGTAGTTGGTACCAATAGACAGAGGGATATTTCATGTAATCATTTTCATGAATAAAAAAAAATGGTTCAACAATTACACTTAACATGGAGATTCTTAAATGATTTTTTTTACTTCAGTGACATTTGTTATAACAAAGAGGACTATCCATAAATTATTTGTGACATTATTGTTTTAGGTTATTGAAGAACAGTTTAATTTCGAAGTGAATGAAATCTCATGGAACAGTACATCAGATTTGTTCTTCTTGACTAATGGATTAGGATGCGTTCATATATTGACGTAAGTGTTGAACTTAATATGAGTAGTAGTTTTTGTATTAAATAATAATAATAATAATGCCCGCTCAGGAGCTCCTTGTGAGGGTGAAACCGGTGCACACCTCTCTACACCCTTAGCTGACCACACCCCAAGTCACTACATCGCATTGTGAGGGCCCATCTCGTGGGAGACAATTCACTGTCCGTGTACTATTCTCATGTCTCATTCAATAGCCCAGTACCAAGTCCATCCAAATTCCAGTCCATAGTCCTAGTGTAGATTTCCACATTTTCCATAGTTCCTACTCATTAACCGGCGACCATCTCTAGGCAATTACCTGTGGTTACCCAGCTGTTGCATAACAGTAAAACATTTATATATTCTCTAAGGGGCCTCTACGTGTTGGACCTGTGTCCCTAGGCAAGCCTTCCAAAGGACCGAGATTCAAAAATAATTTGAATTCAAGCATGTAGTTGTTGAGATTTACGAAGTCAAATAAACAAAAAATCTTTTTAGTAGTTTAGTATTATTAATAGAACTAATTAAAGACCTGTTTATCAAGTAGCCATGCCTCTAAAGGGGGGGTGTATGTGTATAGAACCATGAGTATTTATTTTAGTTTAAACATGATTCAAAACTACTGAATAAAGTTAATCTATAATAATGATAATGTCTGATGGGATCTGTTCTCAAAATTTACCAAACAATTTATTGGTCAATCAAAATTTTTATTTTATTGGAATTTTGCTAAAACTTCTTTTTATATTAATGAATGTTTCCTTGTTTCTCCAGTTATCCAGGTTTTGAACTTCAAACAGTACTAAAAGCGCATCCCGGTACATGTATATGTATAAAACATGACCCAACAGGTCGTTACTTTGCTACAGGCTCTGCTGATGCCCTCGTCTCACTGTGGGATATTAATGAACTTGCATGTTTGAGGGTTTTTTCTAGGTAAGTCTATAATTCTTATATATATATTATTTAATCTATATACACATATACACACATTGAGGATATATGAGAAAATCTATTATAATATATAAAATTTGCCGTGTGATCCCGGCCTAGAATAGAACTATATCACCCCCAGCATTTTAAACTGGCGTGAAGTAGTAGCAGTGGCACCTGTGGCTCCTCTAATGTCGCACGGGGTCGTGGGCGGCGGTGATCACTTAACGTCAGGTGACCCGAACGCTCATTTGCCATGCCCTTTACCATAAAAAAAATGCCCCCATATTTATCATTGTAATAGAACCTAACAATAATTTTTAATACTTCTATTTGTCTGTCTATGTAGACTGGCGTTGAGTTCCGCCACTCAACACGCATTGCTTCCGGAATTCTGCGGATCTATCCGTCGAATTCTGGAGGCAACAGAAGTGTCTAAATCGGAACGGAGGGTTTTTATACTAGGTTCCCAGTTTCTCTCAGCCTGCTATATGCGTATAGCGTAAAGCTAATAAAAATACAGTCGAGTTTAGTCAACATGAGAACCTCCTCCAATTTCCTCGTTGAACAAAATGTACATTTTGACATTTTTAAAGTGTTGCATCACCCTGGGGAATAAAAGACCTCTTGGAGTTGGCGCGGGTTCAAATCAATTTTTTAATTTTTTAAAAAGTAAAATGTACTTTTATTGATTACAGAGAGATACACATTTAATTAATAACATTTTTTATTTAATTAATATTTAAATGTCTTTTGGTTTATTTCTTCAGACTGGAATGGCCAGTGCGGTCGCTCTCGTTCAGCTTCGACGGTCGCCTGCTTGCGTCCGCCAGCGAGGACCATGTCATTGATATTGGTGATACACAGACGGGTAACTTGTTTAAAATTATTGTACGATTTTATATCTTAACTTGATAATATATTAATTTTAATGGAGATCCTCCTAATATTTAAAGCCAAAGTATGCTTCACTCCTGTCGGGAATCGTACCCATAGCCGTCGGGCAGAGATGCGATGCGGGAGGACGCTTTAAATTTGTTAAATGTTTATACATTTTAAATTATATTAGGTATACCTATACTTAATTTTATTTGACTTAATTGTATTTTTAATTGAAACTGTAATATTACATATTAGTATATGAAGGCCAGGTATTTTGATTCTATGGAAGGGTCAAGCTGTAAAACGCCGAGCAGCGCCGAAATAAACTTGTATATTAAGTTGACGCATCCCTTGGGAATATTTTCTCATGGGGTGAAAGGAACTTGGATCAATTTCAATCCCAAGAAGTTTGCGCGTTAATGACTAAAAAAACCCACGATCAGGTGACCTGAACGTTCGTTTGCCTTGTCCTTGTCCATAAAAAAGAACACGATAATTGTGGCTTCAATTCCAAAAATGATGAAAATTATTTTATTTTTTATTTCTTAAATTTTCTATATAATTATAATAAGTGTTTTCATTATGACTACAATTTCATAAATGTCTTAATATTTTTAGGTGAAAAAGTAGCAGAAATCCCCGTCCAAGCAGCCACGTTCACAGTGGCGTGGCATCCATCGAGATATCTTATGGCGTTCGCGTGCGAGGATAAGGAACCTCCGGAGAGGAAGAGGGACGCTGGGAACCTTAAATTGTGGGGACTTAGTAGTAATTAGAAATAAATAAATTTGATTTTAAGTGATATTATGATAGATTAAATGAGTACAATTTATAGGATATTTGTTTTAATTTTTTACTCCCCACTCTTAAACATTCCCCGCTCGCTAGTCATGAAATCCCGCGTTGAAATTACAAAGTCCAGATGATTGTCAAAATTTTATTTATTTTCTATAATTTTCTATTTACGAATGTCCAAAATTGTGAAGTGATTGTGCCAGCAGTGTTCTTGAAAAGTACACTGCTGACACAATCACCCTACAATTTCACATAGGTGAATGGAATAAACAAAATAAAAAAATATAATAAATATAAATCGTTTATTACCGTTATGCATTATTATAATAGCAAATTGTTCTAACACGTAAATTTTACATACCCTCAGAGTTAAAATGGCATTCATCCCGCAGAGGGAACATAGTGTTAAGTCAAAACGTTCCGTTCCGTTTCTCAATGAGAGGCAGAACATAACGACCTTAAAAATCCATTCCCCGAGCTGGAATCCAGCCCACAACCGTCGCGTTTACAGCTGCATAGCGTGTGACTGCACGCGCTGTGCAGCTGCACAGCCACGACGGCCTCAAAGATTGAGTTAAGCCACTTTTATCGAAGGAATGGGAATATTTTATTACTTTAATATTACCAAGTCTCAACTTGCAAACGGTTATTTTTTTCCATTTCTTTTATTATTTCCTTAGCTTCATCTATTTCAATATTATTCTCAATTAAAACTTCTGCTAAAGCATCTCTTACGTTGTCCGGCATATTTTTTGCATTACCCGATATATATGTAAATCCATTTTTGTCATTTATTAAGGAAAATATTTTATTTTTGTTTTCTATTATTTTATGTTGGACGTATCTGTAATTAAAATTTGATAAGTTTAATAGTACTTTTTATATTTCAGCATTCAATGAATCAGTAGAAAAAGTACGTAGAAATATGAAATTTCGTTCTTCACTTTCAATTCCTCTTAGAATCGTCTGCACAACACATTTTTTTAGCTTCACGCTGTAAGGGTCTTATGGGCTATAAGCAGTCGCCTGGGAACCTCCGTTCCAAGGCGACTGCGTGTTCCCAGTTCAAACGAAGAAACAAAAATATGAACATTTAATTTTCTCGGATAGGAATCACACTCGCAAGTCACTAATTGTCGCGTTTAAAGTCGCAGGGTTGTACCCTATACTGGCCTCGCTAGCGACTAAGACATTTTAAAAATAAGTTAGTAGTCCCGCCATAAATACATTTATTGCGGGACGTAACGCCGCTATTGTTGTACTTAAATAGGAAAGTGATCACATTCGAATATTTGTGCTAATTTTTAAGTAAATGGGACGACGACAGCAAATTTTTCATAATTAACTCTATCCTTTCTTAATTTAGAGTTTTATATTAAAAAACTTACATTTTATCATCTTGATCCCTTGAGAACGCACAATACAGCGTCAACTTATTGTCCTCCACCATTTTCTCTAGTTCTTCTTTACAATGAAAATCTTTATTCTCGTACCGACAACCAAAGAAAAGATGTAATGTGTCTTTATTTGCTGTATTTTGGTATTCTCTTTCTTTTATAAAACTTCTAAATGGAGCTAAGCCAGTTCCTGGACCAATAAATATTAGGGGGATATCCTAAAAAAACACCATTAAATATAAATATTAAGATTACCAAAACATTAAAACCATTATATGTATAAATGCTTAAAAGGAAAGTGAGGCCGTCGTGGCGCAGCGGCACAAGGATGTGAGCGTAACGCGACGGTTGTGGGTTCGATTTCCACTCGAGGAAATGAAATATTTATTAACGTTTATATTTCCATTTCTTCGCTCTGGTGTCAAGGCAAAGCGCGGCGTTGAGTTCTGCCACTCAACACGCAATGCCTCCAGACTTTGGCAGAAAGTGCAGAAAGCGGGAACAGTGTCTTAATACCTCTGCCTACCCTAAACTAATTTCGATTTTATTAAGATTACCTAATTTCATACTCTATAATATATAAATCGCAGTTTACTAAAAAAAGCAATATATAAAATACAAATGTTTTTACTGTTGTGTAACTATTGATGTGGGTGCATTTAATGATCACGGGTTTGATTCCCATTTGAGACACTGGCTCTAATTTTATTTCTATGAAATTAATATCATCAAACATGTCATTTCAAAAAAAATTACCATATTAGTAGGAAATTTAAAAGTTCCTTTCTTTATCCAGCCATATACTTTATCACCTAAGTCTAGGTTTTTCAACCAATTTGAGGCTAGACCTAACCTTGGTTGTTTTAACTTAGTATAATATTCAACGACGGCCACTAATAGTTCTATTTCGGTTCCCTTAGAGGATAAGCAACTACTTGCTATGGAAAATGATCTCGGTTTAATTGTACAGAACAATTCAAATAATATTTCAATTGTTAATTTTGAGGCAGATTTGTGAAAATCGTGGAGTACCTGAAATTAATAATTCAAAGTATTAATTAATAGGCTATTGTGACGCAGTTGTTCAAGCGCGTGCCTGTAGACGCGACCGTTGTGGTTCGATTCTCATTCAGGTTATAATAATGGACCACTACAGCCTAAGAAATTTGACAAACATAACATTTTGTAGGAAATTATAAATTTGTAAAAGTGTAAATTTATCTGTGATATAACTTTAAAATTGTTTTTTCTCTTTTTCACACCCCATGCACTGTCGAATTTTTAAGACAGCGTATTGAATGGTGGAACGACGCTGTGCTTTTGAAACGAACCCACAACCCTCTCATCTATCTGAATAGAAAATGAAATTCAATTAAGAGTAAAATAACAAAAAACACAGATATTACTTCTAGAATAGTCCGTTTCGGTCGCCTACAATAGTTGAGCCAATCCTCGTGTCCTTCGGGGGAACTTAACTCTATACATTTGTCTCTCTCTAACTGGTCCTCAGATACTAGTGCTAGAAGAGAGAAAACATACTGTGTGGGATATGCTTTCAAATCCCAATATTGTTCCGCTATGGCGTATAATGTTAGTGGCTGTTTCAGAAATTCTGGCACTGGCATTTCTGAAAATTTAAAAAATCTAAGTATAGATTTTCTTAAATAAAAAATGAGGTTATCGTGCTGGAGGGGAACAAGCCTGCAATTGTTTTCATTTTCTTGTTCTAGCAACTACTACGTCGTCGAGTTCCGCCGATCAACACGCAATGCCTTAAAAATTAAAAGCTTTGCAAGAAGAACAGAGAGCGAATGACACATTGTTCATCTTTTTTTAAATTTTTCAAATTTAATAAGTACTGTATTTCTTTTAACTTAAACTAAACATAATAATTTATTTCCGGGTATTTTAAAGAGACACTAACACAAAATGTGTGTTTTTAAACATTATTAATTTTATACTCATAAAGTTAGATCGTAAATCTAAGATTTACAAATATTTGTATGAACAAATGATAAATAATATTGTTCGGTTCCATAGTATCTAATAAATTACTATAAAAAGTAAATTTTTATTATGTTGATAAGTATCATAAGCATGTTTTTATTCTTTTTATTTCTGAAAATGCTGGACGCTGACGTCAGTTACAGTACGGTCACAAAGTCGTGGCCGTTCTAAAACGAAGTTTTCTGTCTTTTTGCAAATTGTTCACTCCAGAACAAAAACTCAACGGTAAAAATACAAGAAACAAGTCTGCACTTTTTTTATGTATAAATGTATCGATTGGTTGGCTCAATGTTCAAAAGACTGAATGACATTATGTCATTGCGGCAATATACGCGCTAGTTTTCTTTTTGAATAAATAATAAAATTTGATACAAATTAAAAGT
Organism: Heliconius aoede; assembly: GCA_037355905.1. Lineage (NCBI taxonomy): Eukaryota > Metazoa > Arthropoda > Insecta > Lepidoptera > Nymphalidae > Heliconius > Heliconius aoede. The sequence continues at coordinate 842,957 of JBAIZZ010000330.1, forward strand.
AAGATAAATTGTGATTGTTTGTTACTTAAGCTAGAGGATAGATCCAAGGAAAGATATAAAAAACTCAAATCATATAAAAAACATTTATTCGTCCTCTTGCCAGCCATCCTCGTCGCTGAGGAACCTCCTCTTGGCCGCGGTGTTCATATACGGACGGAGTGCCCACTCGGTGTCTGCTGCGCTTAACGCTTCTAATGTACCAAGTTTAATTTCATATAACTTCATTTGAAATCTTGGACCTATTTCAGATAATTCAACATCTTTGCCAGCCTGGAAATAGAAATCAAAATTTTAATGTTTTATTTTTCACACTGTTAATTGCAACATTGGTAAGCAATATTTTTTTATAGTAATCATAGAAAAAAAACCGACATTGATACAATGACAGTTTGTTTTACTGGTTATAAGTTTTATTTTTGACAAAATTTAATTTTATCTTAAGCTACTTGATAATCAATATTACAATGAAATACCTTTTTACATAATAGCATAAATATACCTTTCTATAAGTGTGCTGTCTAAAACATATATAGTCATCATTGTTTGCAAAAGTTATTACTCGCTTAGAATCTGCTTTGGGAACGGGAAAGAGATATTTCAATATACTCATCGCTCTTAAACCTGTGAAATAAAAATAAAATATAATCTAAATCTAAAATAATACTTAGTCTTTTCACGCTGTACCCCGCATATGGCAGGGTAGACAGAGGAGACCTAGAAATGTAGTGTTAAGACACTCTAGGCTCATTAAGACACATGTTTCCCACTTTTCGTCAAATTCTTGATGTATTGTGTATTGAGTAGGAGGAAATGATAATATTAATATTTTTTATTTCCCTCCACTCCACTCCACAATCGAATCGAACAACAACGCATTTACAGTCACATTGCTTGTGCCGCTGCACCACGACAACCCCAGAGGTGGGTTTGCTTTTACATTATTAGCTGAATATTTAAGGATATTATTTCTTAGAGTAAGGACCAATTGTTACCTATTATTATCATTCATTGGAGATGGCATTATTAGATGACTATCTGAAACTTTATTCAAATTTGGTGACACTGGGCCCGATATTTGTTATTATAAATACAGAAAGATTATAAATAAAATGTATTATTTTATTTAAAATTGGTTTTTATTTATTTTATTTTGCGATATGCTGCTTTACATTCTGACACACAAAACAATTTACTTTTTTTTGAATTTTTCTTGAATTTATTTTATTGAATTAAAATTAGTAATTATTACATATGTAATGTAAATAAAACACGGGAGTTCACAATAGGTATTTGTATTCGCTGTGTAGCTGAACGTGAACTAAACTTGTCATACATATATTTCAACCTACCCACTTACATTCACTTTATTGTATAAGAAAGTAAACAAGTACCTACTAACCAAACAATGTTTGATTGACTATTTTATATATGACAGTAATATAAAAAAACTATAATTTAAGTAATAAAAAATACATACCCAAGTCTGTCTTAAAATTATGGAATATCATGTGAGGATATTGTTCACTCATAGGCCCAATATCGGGGATGTCATGCCGCATCACAACACCGGATAATGTGAATGAAGCAGTAGGCCCATATGGAAGATGGCATATTACCTAGAGTAAGGGTACTTTACTTTATTTGAGGGAAAGCTTGTGGCGTTAATTCCAATAGATGGTTATGAAATATTTAATATTTTCACTTCCTCGATCTGCTAATGAGTTGCTTCATTTTATAGTGCGTCATTGAGAACCACAACTCAGCATACAATGGCTCTAGAACTGAGCAAAAACTAGGGAAGAGAAGTGTCTTAATGAGAATGGAGTGTCTTAACACTAATTTCCCAGGTTTCCACTGTCATATGGCATATGCATGATACAGCATGAGGCTAATAAAATAATAAATCAAAAATGAAAGAAAAACATTTTATGAAAATGTTTAAATTTTTTTAACTAAATAATATAAACATAAACCAACAACATCAATAAGTATTAAGTTAGCACTTGTATAATAATAGCAACATGGCTAGGATAGATTTAAAAACCCTATCTCTCTGCCCACATCTTAAACAACTCATACAGTTTCCACAAAAAGCAGGGTCAAATATTTTTCTATTAAGAATAAAGTGTAGAATAAAACTTAAAAATGTAAAAAAATATAAGCTTACCAAGCTATCAGGCACACCTCTATGTTCATGAACGACTATAAAATCTGTAACATCATTGGCTCGGCATGCATGTATCAATTGTGACATTTCATATCCACCTCTGTTCATACGCTGACTGTTTGGGAATATTAATCTGAAAATGAATAATTTAAATATAAATATAGCTTCAATTACTTTTATAACTATTACAATAAATTAATTGTCTAAGTTTCTTAAGTGTTTATAAAATATTCTCTTCTTGCCTCCTGAAATAGTCTAATTCCATACAAAAAAAGTTTTTTTTGTATTAAGGCACCTTATGTGAAGAAAATAATTGAACTACAATATAACTAACAAAAACATTTTGAGATAATAATATGATAAAAGACCATCATAGCACAGCATGTAAAAAGTTACAATCTGCAGTAGTTGTTGGATTTATTATCATAGTGGGGAAACAAACAATAATTTTCTCTCTGTAGTGTATGAGTTTATAAGCTTATCCTTCACACAATCACACATTTCATACAGACATCTTTAGCCGTGTGGTCCCGGCTTAGAATAGGATCTTTTTTTTTTTTTTTTTTTTTTTATCAGTGATAGGTAAGCGTTTGACCACTGTCTAACCTAATGATAAGTAAAGACGAGGTCTAAGATGTAGCACGCTTACCTAGAAGAACCCTGTTCACTCGACTCTTAAAGATCCCCAGATTGTAGTTATCGGGAAACACGGCCTCAGGCAGCGCATTCCATTCCTTGGCAGTACGTACGAGGAACGAAGACGCAAAGCGCTTGGTACGGTGTGGTGGAATATCTACCGTGAAACGGTGCCGTCTACCCGAGAGTCGCGTTGTCCGATGATGGAAAGGGGAGGGCGGAATAAGTTCGAACAATTCCGACGCACACTCACCAAAGTGTATCCGGTAGAACACCGAGAGACCTGCAACTTTTCGCCTGTGCTCAAGGCTTTGAAGCCTGGCTTTGACCAGCGAATCGTTACCTATGAGCTCACCCTGGTACTGTCGGTGTTGTAAGAGGCGACTAAAGTACGTGTGGTAGAGTCACGTCGCCAGCAATGGCAACACGCATGGGCAGACTCGACCGGATTTAATACCACCCCCGGCATCTTAAACCGGCGTGAAGTAGTGGCCTTTGCCACTGCGTTTCGCATTAGGTGATGCCGGGCCCCAGTGCCCTTCATCTCCACCTTAAAGGCTGGCAACGCACCTGTGGCTCCTCTGGTGTTACATGGGGTCGTGGGCGGCGGTGATCACTTACCATCAGGTGACCCGAACGCTCGTTTGCCTTGTCCTCTCCCATAAAAAAAAAAAAGACATTCATAGGCACTTCATTCATTCACTGACCAGTGTAAACCACCACCAACCAGCCACTGGCAAGGGCAATACAAGGCAATGTATATGAAAAATCGTTGGTAGTCTGTTCATTGAGTAGGAATCTGTAAATTACATATGGTAAAGAACCAACTTTACACTTTCTCATGTAACAAGATAAATCTCAGCTATCGTGAAGCCAAAAAAAAAGAAAAGTATTTCACCTTAGTTCCTTCACAAACATTTTCAACCTGGCACTGGGCTCTCTAGAAGTAGTTATCATAATCTTTGGATCTTCCACTCCAGCAAATCTGTATTCATCGTCTTGAGAATTGAGAGTATTTGTTCCACCACTGATTTTACCCCCAATTACTGCGGCTCTTTCAGGCCCTTAAGTTGTTTGAAAATGTGTTAAAAACATGAAATTTATGTGAATTTCAACTCAAATCTTTAAAAAGCAAAATTTAATGTAAAGCTTCTGATTATATATAATAACCGGTAACGTAACTTACCTTTGTCTTCAAATTCAATTCGTCTCTGTAAAGCAATAGCTTCTTTGCGTAAATCGCCATGTATAGGAATGTTTTCTTCCAAACTTTTCTTCAATTGATCTTTTTTAGCTTGAATACTTTTTTGTTTTTCTTCAGCGGATTTTCTGTATAAATACTCGCGGCGCAAACGCGCCTGCCGTCGAAGCATTATTTAACTTAGCGGATACCGATAAAATAGATTTTTAGAAAACAAATTCACATGGGATAAAATTGTCAATTTTGACAAATAAAGCTTGACAGTAGTAGGCACGTGTCGCTTTGACATCAGCGTTTTGTTTATGCTCCGTTTTAAGATTATTGTCTTTGGTTGATATATATAGAAATGGATATGATATATGAATATTTAAAATTATACGCTGTTTTTTATTATATCTAACGAATATATATAAAATACATAAAAGTGATAAAATACCTTTCAAACAGATTTAAATTGAAAATAGAATAACTCCTTCCGACCATGGTTACTAGGTACATACCTTCATGATACTCCTCCACTAGCAAACGGTAATAGGGCTTTATATCCAGGTTATGAGTTAAAAATATATCAAATAAATCATCAATATCCTCTTTGCTGTTTCTTGGTCTTATGTTAAAAATATCTCCAGGATTATATTGAACTTTATTCTGATTAGCAGTTTTTAATTTTATTAATCTAACATCCTACAACAGATAGTTCCAAAATATGTTAATATTTTTTACTTACAAAATGAATATGTACAAAATACTCTAAACATTAACAATCATTTCATAATTGTAGTAATGGCTGGTGCTAAGCACTACTACTCTACTCTTTGCTTATCCTGCTATAAACAGAGGCGGAATTTTGGAATATTCAAATACTTTCTTGTTACGATAGCAAAGTTAATAATTATAGCCGCGGGGGTGGGGTGGGGGCATTAGACCTAGGGGGCAGCAGGGTTTCATTGCACACAGGTGCTACACGAGTTAGAGCTGCTCCTGACAATAAATAGATTAAAATATGTACCCAAGAAAAGAAATGTAAGTCAAGATATTGATCATGAAAATAATGAATGGAGATCTGGTCATATATCCCACCGCACCACAGTGGCCTTATGATATCTTAAAAAATATTATTTTTACTTCATAATATAATGTATGTAACTTAAATTTTAGCATGTATTAAAAAATTGTATTAACAAATTATAACATAACATACCAAACTAATAGCAATAGGACCATGTTAAACATATTTAATTTTAAATACCTGAAAATGTGATTCATGAGTAGTCCTTTTATTCTCCTTTATTTCTAAACATATTGGATCTAAAAATGAATCTTTGTATCCTTTACCATAATATATATCTTCACAAAGACTACTTCCATTGACCATTTCAGTGTTTTTAAGTAATGAAATCTTCCATCTTGGTATGAAAGAAGATTTAAGTGTATCTGTCTGTAATTTAGGAAAATAAGACTTCATTGTGGTTAGAAACTTTTTCGTCCAAGGAACTACTATTGCATCATGACCTAAGTCATGTTGATAGTCACATAATCCTAAAATGTTTTGAATAAATTAGTTTTATATACAAATGTAAAGTAATATAATTGTTATTTATCCTACCTATGTCAATTAGTGGTTTAGCTCCAAGTTGGATTAGTCTCTTATGTAACTTTTTACCCACGAAATTGTATTTAGTATATGAAGAGTCCCCTAAGCCTAGTACTCCAAACTTGAGTTTCATTAATGAATTCGAAGGAAGATTCCTCCTAAGAAGAAACATCCAGAACTTTTTCATATTATCCGGCTCATCGCCTTGGCCCGTTGTGGCACACACAAAAAGCACGAATTCTTCGTGAATTAAACGAGATATGGGATACTCGTCCATCGCCTGAACAGGTCCTTTGAAGCCTAAAGCTTTCGTTAACCGCCATAATCGTTCAGCCACTTCCTGTGCGGTGAAAGTTTGGCTTCCATAAAGAATCAGAAGCCTACCTATTTCATTCATTTTATGCGAATTATGGTTATAACACAATGTTGTTGTAAGTAATTTTAAATGTCAAATAAATGACACATTACATGTTACGTCAAGTCATAGTCGACGTCAATTTACATATAAGGTCTATTTCATACGGTAATTTTATAAAACTTGTTATTATAATATATTTGAAAACTTCATTTCTAATATCTATACTAATATAGTAAAGCAGAAGTTTAAGTTTTAAGAGTTTGTTTGTTTGTTTATTTATTTATTTGTTTGCTTGTCCTTTTTTTTGTATAAAAGGTGCATTTTTCTTCTTTCTAGAATTCTTCTTATACTGTAACGTTATTTGCTATATATAATATTATAGTATAAGTCTTTGTTAGACTTAAGTAACGAAATAAAAATAATATGGAACCTGAAGATGTCTTAAAATTGTTTTATGCGCGTGCGCTGCAAACAGTTAATTATATTTCAGTACATTATATGAAAAGCATATTAAATTTTTTAGATCTAAAGAAATGTTCGCGACATATCTATTTATTATAAGTCATAATAAAGTATTTGGTAATAAAAAATAATTGAAAATTGTAAGGTAATATTTTATCGATTATTATTTCACATTTATATTGAAAACTTACGAGCTAAAGTAAAAGGAAATTTAATGAAGATAATCATTTGATTTTATAGCATATAACTTGGATGTATACTGTCGAGAAAATTTAAAACTAAAATAAGTCAACGCTCTGTTTACGGTCACAATTTTCAAGAGCTTGACTGTCGCAGAATGTCTCTCCCTTACCGTCGATGACATTCTATGGTCGTATCATACAGACATGTAAAGTTCATAATTGAATGTAATAAAAAAAACTATCAGCTTCACGACAGCGTGAAGTTCTATACAGATCCCGCACACAGCAGGGTAGGCAAAAGGAATCTAGTGTTAAAACACTTCGTTCCCTACTTCTGCTGAATTCTGAAGGCATTGCGTGTTGATTGGCAGAACTTAACGCCGCGCTTTGCCTCGACACCAAAGCGAAGAAATGTAAATATAAACGTAAATAAATATTTAACTTCCTCGAGTAGGATCGAATTCACAACCGAATTTCGCCATTCAACACACAATGCCTCCAGAATTCGGTGGAAAATTGGGAACGGAGTCTTTGAACTCTAGGTTCCCTGCTAGCATTAAGCTGATTTAATTTTTTTTAATAGAAATAGAAATTAAGTAATATAATGAATTTTAAATAATATAATGAATCAATCATAAACATTAACACTAAATATTAGGGTGTAAATAATGTTCTTATTTCTTTTATTATTAAGTATGTACCTTTAAAGAATAGAGGTGTACTGTGGGAAATTGAAAAGATGCTTCTGAATAATTTAATGAAATAAAATAAGTACATATTATTATTTCTGCAAAAGGAACTCGAACTATCATTACACTCACATAACACTGACAAAGTCAGACTATTTTCTTATCAATCATTAAATTATTTTAACCGTCTTTATAAAACTCTTCAGTTTCTGAGTAAATGCCCCTAAATGCACAGTTTGATTTACATGCATATATTTGTTCAACATTTAAAGAGGATTTCCAGGAATTCCTACACTAAGAGAGAAACCAAGCAGGACTTCAACGCACACGATGGTGAAGGCGACAAGTTGTTGTATTATAATTTTATTGTAAAATTCATTAAAACATTACTGTACAATAGAAAATAAGGATCTAAAAAAAAGGGTACATATTTTTGACAATTTTAAAGCGTCGTACATATACAAAGGAAAAAATCTTTACCATTCCAATGTTAGGTATACTTCGTTTTGTTTCTATTGCTTACTTTCTTCAGGGCGGTGTAAGGGACTCTATCTAACTTTTTTTTATTATACATTGATTTGATCTACAAAAGTAAAAACATCAAAAGTAATAGTCTTAAATGGGGGCCAAATATGGTATTAAACCCTAGCTACTTTAAGTGAGGTAGGTATCAGATGAAAGGACTCTGACTAAGCTAAGCTTGATTTTCACCGACTTGCTCTTGTCCGGTTTTTAACAATTGAATGACTATAGCTTTATTTATAAGCTTATTAATTAACACTATTATTATGTATGATTTATTAAATCATGGTTTAAATATAATATTGTAATGTTATTTAAAAATATATTAGGATTTACAAACGTCCACCTTGGGCACAATAGCAAAAATAAAAAAAAAACCACCAAACGTCATACAACCCCTTGCCACCCCAACGTTCAATACGTAGTTGTATCTCTATTACTCTCGATTCTCGAACACATTCCTCCATCTCACTTCAATTTGGCGCACGGCAGTCTCGCGATCCCACTTGGCGGGCTTAGTTGTTTTATAGCGAAAAAACGCGGGAAAATTGTGTTTTGTTATATTATAATTCAATTCATTGTGAAAATATTATATAAAATAAAAAATAATGTAAGTAAATAATTATGATTACTAATTTAATATATTAACTAGTTTTTTTATAAATGTATTATTTGTTATATATTTAAATATACCCGTAAGGTATATGTTTTATGTATTAAACTAAATATAAAATATGTAATAAATAAATCGATAATAAATAACTTTATGATTATAATAAAAGTAAGAAATTAGTAAACAGCTTTCGAAACAGCGTTTCGTCTCGTTTAAATTGCGTCACGTTGTTTTATTAATTTGCTAAATCTAACAAAATATTTAAATGCAATCAATTTTATAATATTGCTATAAAATACTCATAATATATAAATTTCTTTATTGATATTTTATGTAAAATAAATTATTTCGCCAAATGGCCGAAATATTGCCGAAATGTCGAGATCGAACGCAATGTGTTATCAAATGTAAGGTTTGAAGCATATAGATTAATATGTAATTTTAATTATTCATAAAGTACAGCTTTATTTTTTTTAAACATTTTACAACGAATTCATGAATAAAAAAACAATGCATTATAATTATATTTATATAAGGTATGTTGATTTATATAATACTACACCTATTATCATTATTTGTATTATTTTTAGAAAGAATTAATTGCAACTTAGGCATATTAACTTTAAATGCTTTCTCTAGGGCATTTTACGTTTAAATATTTTTAAATTACATTAATTATCTCACCGGTGCTGTGTTCTGAGAAAAGTTCAGATTGTAAAAAGCTGGCATTCAAGTTTACCGGAGTAAGACAAGAATACGGACAATATGACGCAACACCCGGTATAACTTTACAAACGTGTGACGTCAAAGAAAAATGCCGCTAATCGATATTAATATAGTATTTATTTGTAATCTGTGTAAAAATAGATAAAAAAATATTAATTAAAAAAAAATTAAAAAACTTATGCACCTAGATTTTGAAGTTATTAAATATATTTGATTGTCTCTATGGGAATATTGCTTCATTTCTATAAAAACGATATTGTATAAAACATTTTTTAAATTAATTTGATTATAAAATATTTTTTATACAGAATATAGTTTTTAATGAAAACAATATATTGATTAAAATTTTTAGATTTATCATCAAAACTAATAATTATCCAAACAGTAATCTCTATATATCCTATTATTACTAAATATTCTATGAAATTTGTGCCTTTAACAAAGCATTTTTCTTATTTGGCGGCTAAGCCAGCTTGAGCGGCACTCTGCCCACGTGTTATCGATCTGTACCCGGAGTCTGTTCCATCTACACAAAATACGTATTTCAATTTAATGTTAGGATGAAAATTGCGATTATCTGTTATAAGATGAAATAATTTCTCTTGAATTATATAGTATCAGCTTCACGCTTTATCCCGCGCACAGCAGGGTAGACAGAGGGAACCTAGTGTTAAGACACTCCGTTCCTCACTATTTTCTCTCTCAATTTGTTATGACTATTTTAAGAAATGTTTTATTTTACTTTTATTGTACTAAAAGTAAAATTCGCGCAATTAGCACTAAATCGCACACTAAAAGTAAAATAAAACATTTTTTTTAATTTTAATTTTTATAAAGAGAATAAACAAAATTTACACTACATATTTACCAAAATATACTTAGTATGTAGACGTGGGGTGTTGTAGAATCCTCACGTTTACATACATATATAGAGTTTTCATCTTTCTTCCTGATTGTCCGAAAAAACGCACCGAGTGTTACTCGTTTGTGTGTGAAGTATCTCAATTAGTGACGTTATTAGTAGATTTTTTAAAGATTGAAATTTAAGAAAGCATATAGTAGGGAAGAAATTGTTTGTTCTTTGACAATAGAGTATTTACTTGAAAAATATAAATTAAGTATACAAAGTGAAGGGTATATATATATATATATATATAAATTAAGTATACAATGTTCAATTTTCAATTAATTATCTTTATCTAATAATTAATTTAAATAGGCCATGCAGTTTCCAAAACAAATACTTACTTATATGTGTCATCGATAGTCAGACCGCGAGATATGTGG
>JBAIZZ010000330.1:853493-932800 GCA_037355905.1 Heliconius aoede
ACCTCTGACATTGTATCACATGACTATTTTAATTCTGTAATCTATTCACATAATGTTTTGATGTTTTGTACGTACGTACGTGGGTACTAAAAATAAAATTATGATAAATTATGTTAATATAATAAATAATTTTTGGGCACGATATCTGAATAAAAACATGTAGGTATAAGTTGTAAAATAAATAAAATAAAAAAATAAAGATACAACGCCGCGCTTTGCCTCGTCACTATAGCGAAGAAATGGAAATATAAACGTAAATAAATATTTCAGTCCCTCGAGTGGGGATCTTTTTTTTAACTAGTACATTAGTAAATAAAAAAATAAATTTAAAGATAATTTAAAAACATGATTATACTCTTTGATTAGAGTGACATAACTCAACGCCGCGTCTATCTAAGCAGTTAGAAAATATCTTCATCGTTCATATACACAACACAATTGTGAATTAGATGGTACAACCCAACGATTCTTCGACCAATTCTTACCTGGCCATAGAAATAAATATAATTATATGTAATATATTATTATATATTTTAGTAATTACAAAAGTTTTAAAATATGAACATAGTGGTACTCGAACCCGCGCCTCTAAAATAGTTTGAAGACGCAGGTTCGAATTCCGCTTCATTTGACGACACGTGGGCGCCCTATAATTAGATTTTCCGAATGCATTCGCGGGTAATAATGGAAATTAAGAAAATATCTCAAATCAAAACTGCGCAGCCACGACTCGTCGACCGTACTATGCGTTTCTGTTTAATATAATATTTTACTTATATTCCAAAATTTAATATTAGTAATAATTTTTTCCATTGTCAACAGGTAGGCGCGTACTGTTACGCGGAGTTGGGGACGATGATACGTCTCAGCGGTGCCGACTACGCCTACATAATGGAGACTTTTGGCCCCTTCGCCGCGTTCATACGATTGTGGATCGAGTGTATGATTGTTAGACCGTGTTCGCAGGTTTGTTATGATAAGAAACAATTAAAAACCATTTTTAAAAAACTTTGTTTTATGGGGAACCTGGGAACCTGTCTTAAGACACTTCCTTTCTTCTACACTCCGCCGAATTCACGAGGCATTGCGTGTTGAGTGATGGAATTCAATGCCTCGTTTTGTCTCGTTACCAGAGTGAGGTAATGAAAATGATAAATATTTCATTCTCTCGAGTAGGAATCGAAACCACAACCGTCGCGTTTACAGTCTCACGCCTGTGGCTTTGCTCCTGGGCGGTCTCATTAATGTATTTTGAACCTTAAATATTTTTGGTTGAATATATTATCTGAATTAATATATTTTTTGTGAATTAATATATTATCTGTTAAAAGAATCTAAAATGTAAAACACTCTGCAAGATGAATCATAATGACGATGTCGAGAAAACGGCATTTTAAAGCTATTTACGTCACTTCCTACTTACAGCGTCCATTCAACACGATAAGAGGCGACTACAGGCGCCCTACGCTAGAGTTACCATATGTTATACACGTACAAAAAAGTTAACTTAAAATAATGATATATATAACTTGAAGTAAATGATTTTTAGATTGCACAATTACTTTAAAGTACTAGTGAGTTCTGTAATTGATTATTAATATAAAAGTCGTTTGTTAATAACTGATTAATTGGTAGTACGCAGGTTCCTTAGGGATTGTAGAGCAGTAATTTCCATTCCGGAGAAAACAGGATTTTATGTTCACATTCGGTGTCAAAAGCAATTGAAGATGCTGGTATAATATATCATAATAAGTAGTAAAATATAGAAATTATCACAGACCAGTAGTAGCGCAGAGACAAAAGCAAGAAATATTCGCGTGAAATTGAGTTCCTCTACTTCCGGCTGCGCCACCGTCAGAAAGTGGGGTACGGAAATATACTTAATGGGAACAGAGTGTCTTAACACTAGGTTTCCTCTGCCTATCTTCTTACGTGCCGAATACAAATTAACCTATTAAAAAATATTATAATAGTAATCTCCCAGCCTGATTTCACAAAGTTCGACTTTAAGTTTAGCTAGTCGGAAGCAAGAAAGTAATAAAGAGATATTATTATAAATAAAAAAAAAATACTCTCTTGACCCCAAATATATATCAAAATCGATAGTATATCAAGGCCAAGAATACCTACTATTGTGAGCCTATAAAAAGGTTGCCCTAGATTTGTATCCAACTCGGACTATTACGTAAATTGAGTACATAATACGATTATCAGAAACATCGAGAACATTGATATATTAGATTTAATAGTCTGTATCTGTAAAATAAGAAATGCTATTTAATCGATTCCATATAGAAATCATCATAAGAAACTCAATAGCCTAGTATTAAGACACTGTCCCCCACTTTCTTCCCGTCTATTTTTTAAGACAGACGTGTTGGGTGACAGAACTCAACGCTGCATTTCGACCAGAGCGGGGACGGGGATTACGGTCCCCATTGTGCTTTGATAGTCTCAAAATCAAATATCAAATGATTTCAACACCTAATTCTTTCTATGTCCAGAGGTACAAATATTCGAAAATGGACTAAATATAATTAAGATGAAAGTAGCTAAATATCTCATAATAGAGCCTTCACGGATAATCTGTGTTGACGTCCTGCGTAAATGACGAGAGTGGGCGAGAGTCTAATGCTAAATACAATATAGATTGCTTCAGATATCTTGTAAAATACAACACAGCATTACAGTGGAATAACATATCGCGTCCTAATTGATATATGGTTGGTATATGACAGTTTCTAACAATAAAAAAAATCTTACATAAGTGTAAGCTAGACAAAAATACAGTAAGTTGTATTTTTTTCATCTTCACGCCGTAGCAAGTAGAGGGAGCCTAGTGTTAAAACACTCCGCTCCCCACTTTTAACTGATATTCTGGAGGTATTGCGTGTTGAGTGGCGGATCACAACGCCGCTCTTTCCCTTGTTACCAGAGCGAAGAAATGAAAATATTAATCAATAATGATATATCCCGATTGGGGTTCGAACCCATAACCTGTCGCATGTAGAGTCGCACGCTGGTGTTCCCGCGCCACGACTGGCCTCACAAGTATATATGACGCCCGATATGGAACAGATTTACTTTATCCCTTGCAATGTTAGCGTTCAATTGCACGTTAAAGGCGATATCGCAACCCATTTATTTAGAGTAACGTTATTATTGACGTGACGTGGGACGGTTTAAGTCTATAGCTTGCTCTAGTTCCGTGGGATCGAGTTGCTTGTATATATATTTAAAAGAGAATGGTTCAAATTCTGTTATGTTGTTTTTTATGCGTTTACTTAAAAAACTATTTTTCTTTTTTAAGTGAAGAATAGAATAATACTTCAAAATTGTTAAAAATACTGTGACTCTGACCAAGCCGTAAAAAAGAAAAAAAATGTGGATATAGCTCTGTTCTCAATTATAAAACGGAAGGATTACTATTAACTCAACCGACACATCAGACGAGAGTAAAAAAAAATATTTCGGGATTTTTTATTGATTTGTAATAATGATTATTTTTTTTAATTTTTTTCTATCTCTACTACTATAATCACTCGCACAAATGCAAAGGTCAACTTAAACCTCGCAAACAGTAGAGATTTTAAAAAGTGCCATTTTTTCATAAAATAAATATAACAGTTTTTTTTTACGATTTAATTATTAAATTATTCCATGCCTTATAATATTTCCAACATATTTTTAAAATCATACATAAATTTATTTCCAGGCGATAGTGGCATTGACATTCAGCGTATACGTGTTGAAGCCTATATTCCCTGAATGTGATCCCCCGGAGGACGCCACACGGTTACTCGCCGCTTGCTGTATATGTAAGTTATATATTTTCTACTTTTTACTTTTTTTAGTGCGTTTTTGTATACGTTAGTGAGACTTTAGTAAGAAACACGCGGTGTTGATTAAGGCCACTCAATAGACAATGTCTTGTCAATAGTGAAGTCCACGCGGTACGGAGTGTCTTAACACTAGGTTTCTTATAAATAAAACACGTTTTAGTCTTACTACGAGTATACATTAATTAGACTAACATGCAGTTATTTTCCAACGGCAAATAACAAGTTCTTCTGCGAATATGGTGGTAAATTTTTTTGCCAAGCAAAAAGCTACAAGCGGCTCTTTAATTTCCTAAAAGTCTATAAGATTCCGATCTTAAGGTTACTTAATGCCCATAATGGTTACTTAAAGATTTATTAACATTTCTCCGATCTGGTAAGAAGAGCGCGGCGTTGAGTTCTGTCACTCACACAGTATCTCAAAAAGTAGAGATCGGAGTGCCATGCAAGCTGATATACAAAATGAACGGATTAAGCTTGACGTCTAGATTGCTATATTTGCTTGGATTACTTTACACAATCGAAGTGTTAAATCGCCTTTATACTTATATATCAAGAATATTACAAAATCCGATTGTAAGTATATTTTATTTTGAAGTTTATTAGAGACAAACTTATGTGATAGTCATAAGTGTTTCTGTACTCTACGTATTCATTACTTGTTTTTGTTAGTATTATATTATTTCTAATATTCAAGTTGTTTTAATAATCATTTACCCTTCGTTATTTATCGAAGAAAGGAATTTAAAATTAATGCTCACATTTGAAAATCGTAACTACACCACGATGTCATAACATATTACATTTTTATAAAATATTTTGTCACTTTTAACTTTAATTATTAAGGAAAAATCTTATTTTTCTGATCACTCCCCACTTGGCGTATAACTTTTAATATACGCAACAGATTTTAATGCAGTTTCCACTAATAGACATTAATATTTAGGAGAAAGAATTATATTTTTATTAATATTTGAATATTAAAATAAAATATTACAATAGTTAAAGCGGGCAAAGTTGGGAGCAGACACTAGTCATTAATAAAATATCTTTTTATCTTTAACAGTACTGTTGACATTCGTCAACTGCTGGTCAGTTCGGGCGGCCACGCGTGTACAGGATTGGTTCACGTATGCGAAGCTACTTGCTCTCTTCATTATCATAGCAGCTGGGATTTACCAACTTTGCAGAGGTAAATATAATGGTTTTTTTTTCATGGATTAAATTTGATCTGTTTTTTTATTAGTCAAACAGGATATGATAAATGATGTAATAAAAAATTAAGATTAAGAATCGCTCTGGTAACGAGCCTACAGAAATCGGTGGAAAGTATGATAATGTGAACCTCAATATTGTAACTCTAGGCCCTCTGCCTACCGACAAAAAGGTATAAAACTACTATTACAAAAATATCTCACCTCTATTTATTAGTTATTCAAGAAAAAAAAACCCACAAGAACTAAGAAACTTATTCGGTGTCAGATGCAAGATTGTCATAATCTGATATTATTCGAAGGAGTGCGAGTTCAAGTCTTACCAGTGATTTTTTTTATTAATCAGGATATAAAATATTTTTTATAATCTAAATAAAGTAAATACTAAAAAAAATACTCTTCTATATTTTTTTTCACAATTTTTCAAATCTTTTCCAAAAAGTTCCATTTCTACATTTAATTTCGTATTCAACAAAAACATTTCCAAAAAATTCCAGCACGAACAGATGTCTCGTCATCTCTCTATGACCCGAGATAAGACTTCAAAGTATATGGGTTCGATTCTTGTGAATTGATTGCATAATTTAAATTATAAAATCTATACTAAGGTGTTAGTTTGGCCGAACGCACTAATTACGGGAAATACTGGATCGAATAAGAAAAATACTTTTGTGATATAGTTAATAAATATTATTAGTTCATTTAGTAATTTCCATTTGACCATGGTGACAAAATCACATTTAAAAGTTAAACTTAACTGGTAAATTTAAATAAAATTCCATTATTCATCTAATTCCTATACAACAACATAGAAGATTCCACAAGTTGAACCAATGAGAGGTTACTCATTCGGTGTCAGATGCAGGACCGCCTCTCAATGGCTCGAGATAAATCAATTTGCCAGCAAATTGGTCCTTTGTGCCGACAGGAATATTGAATCGTCTAACTGAATAACGGATATGTGTAACTAACTAATAAATAGCGATTGACTAAATGTTGAGCTATTCGGCTAGTATGTTATGTATGGTTGTTTAAACTCACAATTTATTATAGTTAGTTTTAGAAAATAGATTTTTCTTTGAAGATTGTTTTTTTTTTGGTTAACTAGACTAGTAATCAGTAACTGAGCAAGGTGATTTACATGTGACTGTCGGAATCTTAATGTTTAATAGGTTACTATAGTTTTTTTTTGTAATTACATGATATTTGGTTCTGTCACATACATTTTCACTGAATGTCGTTGCCTAAAATATTTAAAAGAACATTATTTTTAATGTAAAGTTAAAGCTTACACTTTATTTTTGATATTTATATATTTAAATAGATCTTATCCTATTTTTAAATCATCAAATTTAAAAAAATCCGAAGCTTTCAGACCAAAGCAATGTTCACAGATTATAAAACAATAAAACCAAGTAAACACGTTATCCAACTTCACATCATTGAAATAAATTTAAAAATAAACTAAAATTCCAAGTAACTACACATATTTAAGATATTTCCAAATAAGAAACGTTCAATACATTAACCAACGCTCAGACGGACGTCTGTCAAGAAAAAAATTTGGAAATTTTTATAAGAATTCTTAGTACTTCAGAAGGACCGGTCCTTCGAGCCAAACTCGTTTGTTTTTCCGTACACACCATTTTTGATTTATTACTGTCCTTAAGTTCATTGTCTCTCGAATACTCTGAAATGGCCAGATTTTAATTTTCAATTTTATTTCTTTGATCAATGTTCATAAGACATTGACTGGATAGATTAGTTACATCGTTTCTGTCATTTTTTATTGATAAATGTTTGTTAATTATTTCAGTTAAAATAAATTATGTATTTGTGAATTAAAGTAATATATTTTTTTATATTTCACATGTGATTTAGGCAAGAAAAATACTTTTTACAGTGTTCTAAATTTATTCGACATTTGTTTCTATTGAATAATACAGACAGAAACAAAATCTGTTTCTCTAGCGAATGTTGGAAGATAGAAATTCTAAAATATATTTTATAAAAAACGCAATTATTATTTAAATATTCAGATGATAGACAATTAGCAAAAACAGATGTATATAGAATATAAATATTTACCTACGCATCGCTTTATGTCTACTTCTCCTGGGTTTTGTATGCAGTCGGAGTAGATATTGAGCTTACTTCGCTCTCTGTAAAAAAAAATTACGGGATTACTACGTACAGATTTTTTGCCTTATATAACTTACAACTTAGTACCTACTACCACTAGGAATCATTGCTGATTCCTCTCTACTGCCCACAAAATTAACTTTCTTACATAGTAACAAATACATTTTAAAAATATAAAAAATAATTAATAAAAAAAAGCCCATTAATAAAAAAAATACAATCAATATATATATATAAAAACTAAATTTAGTTCTTCCTCTCGGAAGGCGTCGGCGGACAGACGGACAGTATGATCTTATTAGATGATTGCCGCGATCCGGTCAGCGCCGGTTGTGTTATTTAATTTCATGTGAAAAGGCTATGTAATGCGAGCTATTGCAATATAAGTATACTTAGGTACTGCAGTTGCTTCGTTGGGGACCGACCTTAATTCGCTGAGAAACGGAAGAGCTTCCTTTGATTTTGTTGTATTTTCTTAGGTGTTGTGAGGATTTAATGTTATTTAAACTGTAATTATAGTTTTTGAGTACGGCTGCTGTATTTTATAAGAGGAAAGTGAATCATTCATTTCTTCCATCCATCGATGGTCGAGGTCCATCGATGTAATGTAATTTAACTGGCGATTGAGGTTCCTGAGAGTCTTTGTTTTAACGTCTTTTAATTTTGTGTCAAAATCTACGTACTATACGTATAATACAATTCACTTTGTGATCCTTTTTTTGCTCTGTTGGGGATTCAAATCCCGCTTGCGGGAACTGATTGTATTTAAATTATTAATCTGCCGCTCAGATAGACATAGTGCAGCGTTGAGTTCCGCCACACAATGTTTCAAAGGTACAGTGTGTGTGTTTTTTTATTTAAGGTAAAGTGGAGCATTTCTCATTCGAAGGCACGACCAACGATGTAACATCTATAGCGCTATCTTTCTACTCAGGACTTTTCGCTTATAACGGATGGTAAATATTAGTTGAAATATTTTTTTTTATATATTTTACAGATAAAAAATAAGACCGCCGTGGCAGTGGAACACTGTCTGACTGTTCACGAGATAGTTGCAGATTCGATTGTGTTACTATGCATTTCCCTACTATAGTAAAATAAAGCCCTATATGCTTCCGGCTAATACACTTAACGACTTTGACCGGAGAGAGGAGAGCTGAGTGTCCTAACCTTCATTGCCACCCTGCCACTCGTATATGCGGCGAGATATATAAAAATAAAATATTTCATTCCATTGATTTCAGGAACTACCTCAACTTCATAATAGAAGAACTAAAGGATCCAGTCAAGAATCTCCCGCGAGCCATTGCAATTTCCTGTGCGTTAGTCACTATTGTGTACACGTTTACAAACATCGCTTTTTACACCACTCTGTCGCCCACCGAGGTAACGTATCTCAAACGCTTTTCAAATAATATTGAAAATTAAAAAAAAAACTATTTCTTTTAGATTAAACTTTAAACACTTTAACTTGTCTCTAGTTTCAAATTTAAAATGTTAATAAAGGTTTTAGGTTCAGCCGCAGTGGCCGTCACGTTTGCGGAGCGCCTGTTCGGATGGTTCGCGCTCTCCATACCGCTGTTCGTGGCGGCTTCTACGTTTGGCGCTGTCAATGGGGTTTTGCTGACTTCTTCCAGGTGAGTGCTTGTTTTGACTGTTATTTAGTTAGATTTATCTACTATTGTACATATATTGTAGTTATATAGCAGTTTTATGAATTTATAAAATATTCTAATATAATAGAATCCCTACCCAACCACAGAAGTTTAATGCTGGTGGTTGTCGGTCCGATTCCCACTCCAGGAAATGAAATATTTACTTCAATTTATATTTCCATTTCTTCGCTCGGGTTTCGAGGCAAAGGCAACTCAAAAAGCATTGTCTTCAGAATTCGGCGGTGCGTGGGAAAGGAGTGTCTTAGAGCCCTAGGTTTCCTCTGCCTACTCTGTTGTGAGCGGCATACATAGTGAAATTGATTTTTCTCATTTTTTTTTTATTTTGAAAGATTGAATATAATCCCGTCAAATGTAAACCATAGCAAAGTGCGAAACAAATATCTTTCCAGTAGGTTTCAATCCATCTATATTACAAATGAGAGTTGTATAAATGTGAAAAGCAAAAATAAATAAAAGAATATATGCAGACTATTCTACGCGGGGGCGGCGCAGGGGCAGCTGCCGGGCATGCTGACCATGGTGTCGGCGCGCGCCACGCCGGCGCCCGCCGTGCTGGCCGTCGCGCTGCTGTCGCTCCTCTACCTCACCGTGTCCGACATCTACGCGCTCATTAACTACGTGGGGTTCGCCACTTGGGTCAGTTCTGTGTGTTACGTTGTTACGTTACGTATATATGAGTAATGCCACACTATTGTAACACAATTAGTATTTGTCATCATCAAAAAAAAAATTCTCTACAAATCAATTTACAAAATATTCACATTTCAAAGGTCTCTTTAAATGTTTTTGTATAAAACATAAAATTTAAAAATACTATTAGTTATTTAATTAACTAAAAATTTTAATTAAAGAGATTATTGAAAAAAAAAACATTAAGTAAATAGCTATATTTAACTGTTATTTGTAATGTTACATTACAGTTAAGCATAGGAGCAGCGGTGTTGTGCCTGCCAGTGCTGCGCTACACAAGACCTGATTTAGAAAGACCCATTAAAGTCAACCTGTTCTTCCCGAGTGAGTTATTTTTTTAAATTTCATCTTACATATCAAATGTTTAATATAAAATATATTAAATTTTTTCTATTTAAATTTTGAACGTACAATTTGAAATCTCTTTTATATAGGTAGGTATATTCATAGTGGTTTCTAGGTTATGGCGTCTCTCGTAAACCTTATTTATATACATACTTTTAAATTGTATCTCTTTATAAATCAATAAATCAGTATTAAATAATTCTTTCTCCAGACATTACCACATCTGCATTATGCCAATTGCATGATTTAGCTATAGCAAGCTAAAGCGTCTCTGGCGCGGTTTTCCGGCTATAACACTCACTTTTGATTTATTTTTCACAACAAAAAACACAATATCACATCGTAAACTAACAAGTACAACGTCCCACAGTTATCTACATAATCTGCACGCTGCTGGTAATAGCGTTCCCGGCGGTGGCGTCCCCCGCTGAGACCGGCGTGGGCTGCCTCATGATCCTCACGGCCGTGCCCGTGTATCTGCTGCTGCTGGAGCCCCGCACCAGGATCGAGGGGCTGGGATTTGTTACTGGTAAGTTGTTCGTTCCTCTTGTTGAGTTGATGTTTCGCCTGGTGATGACAGTACCTGGGGGCGGATGGTTGCAGCCCCAGATCGAGATGAAAAAAATGTTATAATTCAAACATACACCGCACTTACTTAATTAGTTTAAATGTTTTATATTTTACTTAAATAAATGGTATGTTTTATTTTAAACCCGCTTTGGCGCTAGGGCACAAAGTGTAAATGTAAACGCGACATTTCGTGGGTTCGATTCTCATTCGAAAAAATGACTTATGAAAACCTAATGTTAAAACTTAATGACATGTATTTAATATTTTTATTTTTTCGCGAGTGTTTTAACACTCTGTTAACCAAAGGGAACTTAGTGAGGTTACCTCTGCCTATTCTGCTGTGTGCGGGATACAGCGTGAAACTGATTTATTTTTATTTATTTACAGATGCTGCAACTCGTTTAATGCAAAAGTTAACGCTTTCTGTACGACCGAAGATGAAGGTAAATATATGTTCTATTATTTTCTTATCATAATTATATTAAATGTAAAAGTATATGTATATTATATCCATAACTATTTAACGTACTAGAGGCCGTCGTGACGCAGAGGAAAAGGCGTGCGCCTGTAAAAGCGACAGTCGTAGGTTCGATTTCCAGTCGGGAGAACGAAGTTTTTTTCACTTTCTAGTTTTGGTAGCGAGGCAAACCGTGGCGTCGAGTTCTGCCACTCCGCTACTCAACAAGCTATGCCTCTAGAATTCGACGGAAAGTGGGATATGGAAGTTGTCTTAATGAGAAGGGAGTGTCTTTAGGACACGAGGCTCTCAGATTCCCTCTTTCTATCCTGCTATGTGCGAGATACAGCGTGAAGCTAAAAAAAAAATATCGACTGTACGGAACGCTGATGTGTTGATTCGACCCCACTCAGCGTAATAATTTTTTTCAAACAAATCGTGGTATTCTGTTACGCAACTCATCTAACAATATTTCAACATTTGGACGGTGCGTGAAATACGGAGTGTTTTAACACTAGGTCCCCTCTGCCTATGCTATTATATGCGGGTTACATTGTGAAGTTAAAAAAATATTTCTTATTTATTTTTTCAGTAAGCAAAAAATGAAGGACCACCGGAGTATGCCGTGACATATCCGAAGAAATTCAGTATTTAGTTTAGATTTAATATAATATATACATAAAAAACATATTCTATTATTTATGTATTATACATACATACTTATATAATATGAATGTTGAATTAAAAATGAACGTGCTTGCTTTTATGGAGTATAAAGTAGATGTTATTGGTTTAATTTTGAGAAAATGAATAATGTACAAATATTATTTCATTATTAATTTTAAAATTTACGAAAAATGTGACTTAAAAATAAATTCTCTGTTCTCTTTGCTCTGAAAAGAAATAAAAACTAAAAATTAAATGTCATTTGTGCAATTTTTTTATATATGGTATCAAATATCTATCTATAGTTGATGACCAAAATAAAAAAAAAATGTTAATTAGTAATTGTGTCTACAACTATATACACGAAAACATGCAATGTGTTCTAAAAATAACTTGTTCGTATATTATAATTGTCGTTGTGCTTTATACCTTTGATTTGATACAATTTATTCTATTTTATTTTTGAAATTTACACAACTATGTGATGTATGTTAGCTTAAAAGCCAATCAAATAAACCTGAAATTTAATTAAAAAATATATTACATGTCATTTTAATATGTATATGTATTTATTTATTTATTATATTTATTTATTTATTTATATGTATAAATATTATATGTATATTAATCATAAAAATATTAATATATTTGAAAATTTGTTCCCTATTTTTTTCCACTTAAATTATTTCTTTGGTGGTAACATGGTTTCAAAGCATTTATACAAGCACAACGACGATTTTCTCTTTATATATGTATTATCTATATAATTAAAAATATAAGACTTCATACAAATGTTTATAAAATTCAAATGTTGAAAATATACTATAGATAATAATATATAATATAATAATAACGCTGCTTCCATTTTAATTATTGAAAAAAAGTTCAGTTCAATTATAAATAATAACTTACAACACTAGTTTTTATCAGTTCATTTTAAAATAAATAAAACATGTTTTATTTTTATATCACAATACAGCTCCTAGTGAAGACAATATTTTTTTGACTTAGCAGTAGCTTTTATATATAGTTTATATATAAATAAATAAGTATTCATAATGAAGTAGATGTTTGAATGTTGATCATTAAAAAAACATAATAATCATATTTAGCACAAATTATTATTTTAAGTAAAAAAAATTATGTCAAAATTTATACGATTTTGTTTCTTTATAAGAGGCAGGGATCCTTTTTAAAATGTATAACAGAATCTTAGTAGTTTCTTTATTCTTAGTGCGTATAACACTTTAAAAGTATATTAACGTATTCACAATACATTAGTGTGATTAAATACAATAATTGAAACTAATCATAACTTTATTTTTTTTTAAATGGCTGTGACATTTCATAACAAAAACTATTTTGTTATTTATTTCTTAAGAACCATAACATTCTGTTAATTAACATTCCCATTCAAACTGCCAATAATATAATTTTAGATTTAACTATTCGCTTTATTGTTTGTGCGTTGGATATTGTCTATTTAATTTTTTTAAATTAAATATTTGTGTACCGATTCCTAATTGATTAGTGTTTCCTATATTTAGTCGATTAATTTATTGCGATATCAATTATTAATCGGATTAAAACATTTTTTTTTATGAAATAATAATCATAATTTATGATTTTTTTTATATATGAATTTTAATTTAAAAAATACATTTTAAACGTATTAATAACAGTTGTAAATATGTTTTACGCCATTTTGTGTAAGTTTTAGTGAGATAATGCATTTATTTGCTCATGCTTAGTGACGTCAGCGTCATTGTGTAACTTGTATTTGTATAGGGACGTGTATTTTATGTCGTTGTTTCTGTTACGCGCTACGCGTTGTCTTACAGACGCAAAGTGACAATAATATAATTAAATATATAATATTGTATGCGTTTTATTTAATTTACCTTGATTTACTTTACAATTTTATTCTTACCACTTACTTAAAGTTTTCCTTTCTAACAGTAAACTCAATATATTTGTATTCGATTTCATTCAGAGAATAAAACCAATTCCCATGCAGAGGATGTTGATATAATTTGAAAAACTAATTTGGTTCTATAATACCTTACATGGAAATGTACTCATCCTGATATATCTTAAACTTTTACACTTAAAAAAATATTTTACAAGTTTATAAAATATTACTGTTTTTGTGACCATTATTTAGATTACCATTCGTAATTTATCAAATATTGAGTAGTAGGTACGTGTTACCAAGACTAAACCTTCTTTTTAAATCTCGGTGGATACTATATATTCAGGAGTCCGATTAAATATGTTTTTTTTAATAATTCTACATACATTCGTCCCGCACGTCTTTTTTAAAATTTAAAAATATTAATTAAGGTCACTATCCACCTTGCTCTATGCGGGAGATGTGGAAGCTGAAAAATGATTAGTAAGTTTAATAATATAAAAATCCAGACATTCATCTTTTTTTTATAAGGAATACTAACCTAACGACATGATGAGAATGAGATTCTCTATTTTTATTTTCTTATACTTATATATTTTTTAAAAATATATTCTAAGTCACTACGGCACTATAACATTCATTTACTTATTTGTTTAGGAGTAATTAATCTGTGCTATATTTTATTGACATTTTGTAAATAATTCATAAATGTCAGATACATGTGTTGAATTAATAAAGCTTTTTATTTAGTAAAAACAGATAAAATGGTGAAATTTGGAAAAAACAAGCTTAAAGCGCTTAAGAAATTGACGAAAAAACAAAATGCTTCACCTACGAACAACGTTAGTAACAAAGTTTTAAAGAAGAAAATAAACGCCGAGAAGAAAGTTACATTTCAAAAGGAAATACTACTGAAGGAGACGGCAAAGAGTGAAACACTTGTTAAAAAGATATCTAAATCTGATATTGCATTAAAGAATCTATTTAAAAAGCCGAAATCAGAAACTAAATCCATAGAAAACGAAAATAAAAAACCTAAACAAAAAGGTGTTGAGAAACAGAAGAAAAGACAAAAAACTCAAATTAGTGATACTAAGTTGTTACTTACCTTAATGAAAAATAAAAAATAGTTTACATTATAACATTTAAGGTTATTTTTATATAAGTGTTGAGTATAATAAATAATATAACTGCAAAGGCTAAAATTGTGATTTATATCTCTTCATGTCTACATCTGTCTTCATGTAATATATTTAAAATAATGTTGAAATGTTATACTTATTCACATATGGTATGACATTTACAGTATTCAAAGATAAAAAATTTAGTAAAATATATTGTACTTTTTGATTTCAAGTCCAAAAATGATTTTTTAATTAGTTTTTAAGTTAATTAACCTGTTTACGAAAATATGTTGCTTATATATAGAAATTATAGTGTATTCAATATTGTATTGGTCATACCAAATTTTGTTTGTAGAATATTAAAATCCTTTCACCTTATTAATCACCATACAAAGAATATAAGAACCATAATAAGAATATTAAAAACTAAAGTGCCATTTCTAAAACTTTCAATAGTGTAAAATTAACTGTAGAATCTTTAGTTTTCTTCTTTGATCTTCACTTTTCCCTGCTTTGCAGGCAAAAGAATTTAGAACATTTTGGTTTTCTTAGATTGCGTTTATATGATTTATTAGCAGGTCACCATAGTAATTATGAATTACCCGAGGTCTTACCAAAAGTCATGGTACCTTTACACCATGATGACCTCTAAATAGAAAATATTTAGAAGTATTATTTTTGACATTTATATATATATAAAAATTATTATGTTAAAAAAGCAGGAAAACACTTAAAAATTGATTTCAATTATGAAAATAACATGAAGATAAATAAAACCACAAACTAGCTATTTTGTATATTTATTGAGATTAAGAATATATAAGTTAATTCTACTAAATACAAGAAGAAAATGCTATGCTAATAAATAAGAAAAACTAACTTATCACTAAACCTGTTCTATTAGTTATAGTAAATTATTAACCATATTATTATTTAGCTTTCTAATATAGTACAGAATCAAAATAAACATGAAGTAACTGGAAAACTCTTATTTTATTTGGTATATGAAAAAAAATATATATTCTAAAATTTCCAAATTACAAGAAGTATATTTTAATAATTTTATTGAAATATATTTCCTGTTGTCTATAGACATAGACATATCTGCACTTTAAGATTTTACTAAAATTATTATAAATTATATTTTATTGATTAGGTCGCTTTAATAATAATGGAGCAATGAATACATTGGCTATATTGACAAAAAAGAACCAAACATTCCATCTAATATCAAAATTCATTTGAAAATATACTTCAATAAAATCTTAAATTATTGCACATATTTTCTTTCATTGCAAGTAAATTATTTAGATGAACGCAAAAACAAAATATTAGATATCTAGATTTCTTCCAGCTAATTTCTACCATGAAGATTTTTATTTATATATATAAAAATGACATTTAAAATTATAATATAGCAGGATTTTAAACTTCATCTTACAATACATTGGACAACAATAATATGAACAGTTGTTTAAAAATAAAATAATAAGCAAATAAAAAATATATACAGGTGGAAGCGTCTGCGCATCTTTTACAAGAGTATATAGAGAAAATTATTTTAAGTCTGATGTAGACTTAAAAGAATTAATAGAAGAAAAAAAAATAAGGAAAATAATTAAATTACTTAAACAGTTTAGATGTAAGATTTTTTCATTTTACGCTGCGTGCGTCGTTCTTGACAAATGGCGTTTTATTTTACAACGATAACTATTTAATTTGTTTGAAAATATCATTTTATAATTTTTGGCAAAATCTCTTGTGTTTGTTGTTGTGGCTTTTATAAGTGATTAAAATTGTGGTTTCATTTGAAGTGGTGATGACGAAAACATTCTGTATAATATATGCATTCTACATATTGTAGGACACCAGACATTGTGAAGTGAGATCAAAATTAAGATGTTTGGGTAACTATGTGAATAATGTTTTGCCCTCAGAACTTTGATGGAGGCATTCAGGGAAAAAAGGAGAGCTCTGCATGTGACCTTTGACTGTGTGCCACATTAGTGTATCTGGTGGGTATTGCGATCCAAAGGGATGCGTGAGGCCTATATTGATATTATCAGGTTTCTAGGTTTCTAGGCATGGTTCTATAAGCAATAACACTAAAAAATATGTAAAACAAATTATAAGTCAAACCTCTATATACAGACTAAAACATCGACTACTTCGTGGATAAATAATATTATTAGTTCATTCAATATGTTTTGAACAACCAAAAAAGACTGAACATGTACCCATCACTTGTCCCCCAATAAGTTCAGACAAACATCACTCTACTGCACATAATGAAAAAATAAGATTTAACTTAAATTATAGCAAGTTAAATTTATGAGACTGAAATAATATGAAAAATCCCTTAAATTTTATCTATATAGATAAAATTAACTCACCTGAAAATTCAAACTACATCCATCATCATATACGCCATAGTTAAGTGAGAACTTCACCGAGATGTTATAAAGTAAGCTGAATCTTTTGTTTTGAATAATTCATTTATTGAGGAATGCTTATAGACTATACACAATTTTTATTAATTACTATTTGCATATGAGGACAAAGCCGCTGCTAAAGTGTATGCTATAAACGTTACGTAATTATAACTAATTTACAATACATCTAAGTGTAAGGGAAGAATTTTGTGCATACTCTGACTACCTAAGTCAGAAATCATTATTATCAACTTAAATAAAAATAATGCCACAAGCAATTCTCTCATATTACTGAACATAAATGAAAAATATCGAAAAAACCTTATAATCAACACTTTATAGTGTTAAGTCATCAATATAAAAAGCAAAAAATTATTACAAAAATATTTAAAAAAATAAGTTTTTTTTTATAAAAGACACTTGGCTTTAACGTATGTTATCATTTCGAAATACTCCATAAAACAAATCCCAAATCATACACACTTGTATGAAACATGTTAAAAATGAATAAGTTTAAATGTAAAATAATCATGTTAAATGTAATTTTTCATTTAATACCGACGTCGGCCCCTACCCTGGCCTCGCGGTGTACTCTGATGCGTGACCGGTTTCTCTTTTTCTTCTGGATTGGTTTCTTTCTTTTCTTCTGGTTTAGATTCATTAGCATCTTCTACTTCTTGTTCCATCTTCTCTTCATTCTCCACCGGTTCTTCTTTAATTGGTTCTGATTCATCTTTTTGTTCCATTTCAGGTTCTTTCGTTGCTTGCTCTTCATCTGTGGAAGATGTAATAATTAATAGTAGCCAGTAAGTGTTTACTTTATTTGGATGTAAGCCTTTCATTTCAACTTACAGTATGAATGTCGTTAGTAAAAAATTGTTAGTGACAACAACAATTGTTAATAGGGTCATTATTTGTAGTTTGTAATTTCCTTTATTGTACCCCTCTTCTCCTCCATAACATATATATTATGTTAATATTGCTATTATGTGTATAATTCGTTATTCTATATTATATCCCAATAATGTATATATATGTTACAAGTATTGGTATTCTATAATATCACACACATATTGTATAAAGTATCAGTATAATATTTTTTTTTGTTTTGTTGAAAAGCTACATTTCTCAAGTGCTATAGGCTATACATCATTACGGTTTAATTATCAGTTAGCCTTATATAACGAAATAATAATAAGGAACGCTATCGTATTATTTCAAGTGCGTGCGCTACAGAAATAGATAAATATATGTAAATAACATACAATATCATTAGTTCTAAAAGAAAGTTCGCGATACCATGTCTATCTATCTTATATAAACAAGTCATAATAAGGTATTTTGTGACTAAAAATTATAAAAAATTGCAAGGTGAAATCTTTCAGTTATTTATTGGACTAAGATATTGAAAATTATGAGTGAAACTTATTATATCAAAAAATTCTGTG
Organism: Heliconius aoede; assembly: GCA_037355905.1. Classification (NCBI taxonomy): domain Eukaryota; kingdom Metazoa; phylum Arthropoda; class Insecta; order Lepidoptera; family Nymphalidae; genus Heliconius; species Heliconius aoede. Next base: position 872,009 of record JBAIZZ010000330.1, read on the forward strand.
TAGACCTTGGGTTTTTATTGTATGTAATTTTCACGTATACTTTATCCCAAAATTCAAATAATTAATTTCAATAGTTCAAAGCCGCAAGTCTAGGCTCGAGTGCAGCGGGAGGCTCCCGCCGCCGCTGCTCACATCCTCACAAGCCGCATAGTGCTTGCACTATCTTTCTTAGACTTATGAAAATGAAAGCAGTTTTAACTACTTTAATCAGTAGTGAGGCTATTGTGAAACAGTGACTAATTATAAAAGCGACGGGTACGATTACGTTTCGCCATTCAACGTGAACAACTTATTTCCCTGCCCTGGAAACAAAGACAAAGCACAGTGTTGAGTCAACACTCACTATCAACATTCTAACACTAAGTAGGAACTCTACTTTATATATAGAATAGACACAAAATCTAAATAAAACAACATACTCTCATCATTGTTCTTGGCCTCATCCTTCAGTATCTCATCAACAGACTGCTCCCAGTCCTCAAGTTCATCAGCAGCGTGAAGTTCTGCGTCTTCCTCATCTAAGTTTAGGTCTTCTTCGGCATCTGCTTGTTCATCTATTTGGTACAAGTTGATACAAATAAAAAACGAAATAAAGTGAAATTAAGAAGAAACGTCAAATTGTTTAGCACATTAGAATAGTAGAAAGATTTTTGTTTCGGTGGTGAAAAGACAAAAAAAATCAAATGAAAAAAAAAACCTAATTTATGATTTGAGAGATCTTAAACATGATTCATTATTTTATTCTTGTATTTTTAAATTTCTCTGAAAAGGCATCTTAAGATCTCTCTCAGACTTGAGAACAGTTCATAAATATGGGCCTTAGATACTATAGAGAACTTTTGTCTACTTTTTTTCTGATGAATGGTTTCTCTTTAGTTATTATATAAAAACTAATACTGTAGTCTCTCCACACAACTAATAAAAGTGTGATTAATTTACAATAGAATATATGCACAGCCTCTATATGAATGACAATAATATTAATACTTCAAGGACTATCAATACATTAATATAACAGCTTATTTTTCAGCCCATTCAATAAACACCTGTTACAATAATTTTCTACCATTTTTTTTTCATGATACAGCAGCAACTAACAAAATTTCTAATTTAATCACCTTTAACTGTCTCCTCATGTCCATTCTGATCGCCTTCCTCATCATCTGGAGAGGTCTTGCGTCTTTTCCAGTTGCCTGATTCCTCGGTCTGAGATCTCTTCTGGCTTTCTGATGCCTGCTAATATTTATAACTTATATCTCTTTTACCACATACAATCATTACTGTAGATAAAAATTGTGTATATTTATTCTTATAGCTTCATCCTGTATCCTACATATAGCAAGCAGTTTGAATATAAAGAACAGTGTTCAAACACTCTTTTTCACATGCATCAACCAATTTCCAAGACTTTGCTTGTTGAGTGGTGAGAGTAATCGCCGCGCTTTGTCTTCTCACCAAAGACAGAAAATAGTTGATTCTTTTAAATAAGAATGAAATTGACAACTGTCACGTTTACACACTGTGCCGCTATGCCACTATAGTATCCAAAGTTCAAATATAAATAAAACATTTTATGAAAGATAAGTTAATATAGCCCACTCTTTAATGTTACCTGTCCTTGTCCACTTTTAGTAGAAAGCGCTCGCAGGAACAACTGGTGATGTCTCCATGTACGGAGATGAACCTCGGCTGTCTCCTCGGTATCTAACAGCTTACGGCACAGTGTACATTGTATGCAGCTGAATGGCGATAGGAAGGATTTTCCTACCCCACGGTCAGTGCTGGAAGTAAGAGATTATTTATTTTAGTGATCCACTTGTGGATTCAACTTCATAATTATTAATTTACCAAACTCATTCACACAATGAGAGTATAGTGTCTTTAGTGATACTGACAGTGATACATTCATAAAAAAAATAGGTATCAGTTATGTTTAACTAGGGGTCAATGTGGCAACTGTGACTTATCTATGAGCACCAACAGAATTTAATAAAATACTTAATAAACCGAATTGCTGACCGACTCGAAATCTTTATTTGTATGGTTTATTGTTTAAGCAGGTTTTCAATAGAGTCTACCATACCCCTCGACGAAATTGTTAATGTATATAGGTCATCTATACTAATACTATATTACTGAAGAGTTTGTTTACATCAAACTGAGACTGTTAACATGAAACTTGAAAAAAATATTTTTGAATAGGATATTTGAGGCAGTTTATAAGCGATATTTTATAACACATCGCACAAGTCATTACAGTTGTCTTGTGCACTTAGAATGTGTTATTAACTAGCTAGTGTCCCATACGCAAGAGGGTTGTGGTTTGAATCAAATATTTTATATACACCTACCTATACATAGGTATCATTTCAGGTGTTATGTTACTTATGTCATCTCCCTCTTTATAGTCTATTATAGTATTCTCATTGTCTGTTGTTTTCTTTTCCTCTCCTTCTTGTTTTATTTCGACATCTTCTTGATCCTTTTTGGATTCTTCGTCGCCATCTTCGTTCTGCTAACAAGAAAAATGGAATTTTATTTATATACTCAATATTATTTACTCAATATACATTCTTTATCTGTGAACGATTAAATTGAACAAATCAAATGTAAAATCCTCTAACTTAGGCAGTGCATAGAAAATAGTGTCTTGGCACTACTACCACGGAATTACGGCGAAATAAAAATAAATAATACCCTGACAGGAGTCGAACCCACAACCATGTCATTTATATCATTAACAACATTTACCTGTTTCTCATCTTTATTATCCTTGTCCATTCTTTCAGAGCGCCGCCATCTTTGACGATCGTCTCGCAAATAAATTTGCTCCATATTGAGAGTTGATATCACCATTACTGTTAAAAATAATATATTATATTATTTTTAATTATAAAGTAAAGTAAAATTGTATTTGCATTATTTTCAATAAATATTCGCAAATTATGACCATTTGGGATAGCTATACCTATAATAATATCAATGTATTGTTGCCATCCTAAAGTAAGCTGTACGGGACAATACATTAAATATTGTATTATTTAAACATAATACAAACCTTCACGCTTTGGCTTAGAAACCACCTCCTGTTTATCCTGCATGTTCTTCAAATGTTCTGCTGTCAATCTATGCTCATCTAACTCAATCCTTGTCGGCATTTCTTTATGGCAGGATGTACAAGTAGGATGTAAATACTTCTTGAGCTTTCTATGGCCCACAGTGGTGCGGTGTATAGCTCCATCTGCTGCATACATGTCACACATGGCACAGTAGAAGTCGCGAGGTGGCTGTTGGCCTGTTTTGCGAGTGCGCTTCATTTCCCTGATCTGCAAAGAATAAAATTAGTAGACATTAGATATAAATTTTTTAAATAGTTTTATTATATTGAAGCCGTCGTGGCGCAGTGGCACAAAGGTGTCGTCCGTAAACGCGACTGTTGTGTCGATTCCTACTCGAGGAAGTGAAATATTTCTTTACGTTTTTATTTCCAATTTTCTTCGCTCTGGTGACGAGGCAAAGCGCGGCGTTGAGTTCTGCCACTCAACACGCAATCTCTCCAGAATTCGGCAGAAAGTGGGGAAAGGAGTGTCTTAACACCGAGGTTCCCTCTGCCTACCCTGTTGTGTGCGGGATACAGCATAATGCAAGCAATTATATATATATTTTTTCACTTAGGAAGATATTTAGAATGAAAAATTTTACCATTGAAACAAGCTATTCATGCAATCTATAAATAAGGCCTTAAAGATTCGTTAAGGCAAAAATTTTGAGAAATTAATATATTGACAGTTGCATCTCAATACATTACATTTTTGAAAACTCGTTCACAAAGAATATTAATGATTACGATATTAATGAGTAAGTTCAGAAGAATATTAATAATTTTAAACCAATTTGACTTTATGTACACCAAAACTTTTGTACATAATGTCAGAACTAGAAACAGGTGTAAACTTATCACACCTGTAGTACCTACCAAGATTCAAAAGCGAAAGTAATTTTGAATAACATGTTTGTGGCTAATAGATAGACATCAAAAACTATAGCGGTTCTGTTTTTAGTCTTAAAGGAAACAAAACATATATACCTTAAACTCCTGCCGCATAGTATCAGCAGTCAATGCATAACTCTCCGCCGTTTTCTGCATCATGATGGCATGGGCTCGACCACTCAGATGGTTCTCAAATGACCTACCGTCCCACATGCTCTTGTTGCATATGTGACACTTCAGGAGTTGAGGGTTCACATCATCATATCTGGTCTTTGGAGCTTCACGCTTGTCATCTTCTGACTTTTCTTGCTTGTCATCCTGATTTTTGTCCTCACTAGATAATACTTTTAGATTAGAGTAAATTAACAGGATTTTTGTTAAATCATGTAAATATATATATAAATATATAAATTGCTGAAATTGCCTGAGAAAATATGGTTAAATTGCATTTGCAGATAGATAGATGACTTACGACGAAGTGTCATAATCATCGAATTTGAATGTAAGAATTAATTTATATTGTAAATAGGAATACATAATTTGTGTTTAATAAATGTATATAAAATGTTGAACATTAAAAAAAACAATTTCAAATGAAATCAAACATAAACAGACGGCTGTGTCTGAATGAAGACAAATGAGACAATCTTCCATGCACTGAATTCGTAAGCCCTGGGAGAGGGTCCGAAACTATTATGCCAATGTGGCTAAAATGGGCGGTGAACGTAGAACATAACTTAACTTCGGATAATAGTCGGTGCAGCACCGGAAGGAAATTGGGTTCCTTACCTCTCCTTGACAGGCTTAGCCTTGGAATCGGCATCCTTTTTCGGGGAAGTCTTGTTTTGTTGCCTTTGCCCATCATTGGGCCTGAAAGGCTTACGGTTGTTGTTGATACGCTCACCAGCCCGATTGTAATTTCCCGTACGCCGGAAATTACCCTGATTGCCCATCTAAAGCGAATGTATACAATATAAAATGTTAGTACGAAACAGCCAGCCACTACAGGCCACTATGGGACTATTGAAGAGTTTGTACTTAGAGTGGCAGTCAAACATTTGCTGATCTGAAAACTTGCACATTAAATCACATTGTAGGATATATTAAGTAGGATAGCATATAGAAATAGTAAACAATTTATTACTTTACTAAAATACAAATATTTTACATGTTAATACATTTAAAACATTAAGCAATTATTCATAACTTGATTCTCTAATCAACATGTTTACTCTAATGAATCCACTTACCCTATTAGGCCCATAACCTCGGTCATACCGATTCATGTTAGGGCCGAAGTCACGTCTCATTGGCATATCCAAGAGTGATGGTACTGGGTTTTGACGAGGCTGCAGAAGGTTGATGATATTGCTAGCGAGGGCCAGGGTAGCTTCAGTAGGTCCTCCACCGAGAGGAAGTAAGTTTGGGAGGTCACCCCCTGGACCTCCGCCCTGCCAGGGGGAAACGTTTCCGCGGTAGTTCTTCCCACGGTCATTGCGACCGAAATCCATACGTCTTCCATTTCCTTGGGGACGTCGGTTTGCCATTTTTTTTTCTATGAATAATATATTAGACAAATGGATTAGGCAAATAAATACAGAGAAGGCCGATTAAGTGAACTATGTTACATATGTCCATCCTACTTTTATTGTATACAGAAGTGTCGCTATTTTCAGATAAATAATTACTCAAAAGTTAATGTAACCAATTAAATAGAGGCTGATTTACCAATGTATAACGGTATGTATATAATAAGCAGCATTAACCAAAGGCTATTAAATTCGAAAATTCTGGAAATGAAAATACGTCTAAAATACGTCCTTAGTCATTAATATGGTAAAGAAAATAATATACATATAAAGATTGGACAACATTTAAAAAACATGTACGTAATATGTAATCCGGTGGAATGTAGAAAATATATACGATTGTTACTTACCAGAAAAAGCACTTCACCGATATAATAATGGGTTTGCAGAGCTTAATTATATTAAAATATCGATAAACTTGTAAGTTATTGCAACCGAATAGACATTAGACCCAATCGCTATTTCACCAGCCAAAACGTCGATGAATAATGGCCGTCTTTCAACGCCGAGCTCAATACGGCGTCCTTGATCACAGGTAAAACATACACTTTCTTTTTATGATATAATTAAAGAAATACATATTTATTTTATTGTTAAAATATGTTTAAATTAAAATATAATACGGTATATTCAATATATTTTTTTTCAGCTTCACGCTGTATCCCACACACAGCAGGTTAGGCAGAGGGAACCTCGGTGTCAAGACTCCTGTTCCGTTCCTCCGTACACTCCGTTCCCCACTTTCTGCCGAATTCTGGAATCCATTGCGTGTTGAGTGGCAGAACTCAACGCTGCGCTTTATCTCGACACCAGAGCGAAGAAAAATGGAAATATAAACGTAAAGAAATACTTCACTTCCTCGAGTGGGAACCGAATCCACAAACAACCCACTTAACTATTGTTAAGCTTATGCTTATGCTAATGATTAAAGTAAATCTATGTTTATATATTTAATTTTTGTTTTTATCACTACTTTTGATTACAAATATTTTTTTACACAATAGTCCCTTTAAGCTGGCAACCATGCGAAAAAGTAATCAATGAATGCAAATTCCAATTTTGTTATGACTTTGAAGTTTGACTTATTGCATTACAAGTCGTAGGTAATAGGTGTCTTGTGACTTCTTATTTTGTACTTAACAAGCACAAGCGGTGTAAAAATATATAAATTTATATTAAAATACGTAATTCTGAATTCTTTTTCTTATTATCATAAATAAAATGTCTCAAGGAAAGATAGTATTGATGGCTTGTGGCAGTTTCAGTCCGCCGACATACATGCATTTGCGAATGTTTGGTAAGTTGTCGTTGAATTTGCCTTTTATTATTTCATCCAATGTAATCAAAAACAAATATTTATGGCGTAAGATCTCATTGCATAAATCTGCAGGTATTTGCTTTTTATAGACTTCCGACTTTGACTGGGTTAACCGAATTTGATGATACTTTTTTATTTGATAGCTGGTGCTTCCCGTGTGGTTCCATTTTGATTTGGTGTATTTCTGACAATATTATCCATAAGAAAATTACATGTGTTAAATTTTCATTAAGCTTGTGTGTGACAAATGGACAAATAATAGACTGAGAGGTGAAAACCATTTATTTGGCAATTCGCTAGGCAATTATCTTTCAAATGATGTTAGATTTACATAGAAAACATTGAGTGTTTGTTAGCATTATAAATTAATTTCTATCAATAAAAGTAGTTATATGAGGCAATAATAATATATTACTGAGAAGTTGGTAGAATTTTTATAACTACTTTTTATGGACTGGATAAAAAGAAAACAAATTCAAATTGAAATTCTAAATATTCTTTATGTAAATAGACTAGTGTAAGTAAGCACTTTGAATCGTTGAGTGAACATATAACAAATGCTACTGCTGGTTCGGAATGCAGTTCTGCAGAGAGCTCTGTAGCATGTCTAATTTTGTTAAATTATAGTTAAAATAATACTTATATTTTATGAATACTTACAGAAATAGCAAAAGATTATATACATTCATTGAACCTGGGCACTGTTGTGGGAGGTATTGTGTCTCCAGTCCATGATGCATACGGAAAGAAGGATCTTGTTGCTGCATACCACAGGTAAATGATTATTTGATATTCTAGGCAAAATATAATTTTAGTAATAATTGGTATTGAGGCCATTGTGGTGCAGGGGCACATGGGTGTGATAATCATGATCAATCACAAATGGTAGTGGGTTAGATCGCCACTTGAGGAAACAAAATATTTTCTTATATTTTGTTTTGTTATTTTGTTCTGATATTGAGGCTAAATCGAGGCTTGATCCGCCACTCAACACTCAATGCCTCCTGAACTCGGTGGAAAATGGGAAAAGTAATGTCTTAACAGTATGTTCCCCCGACCTACACTGCTGTGTGCAGGATGCAGCATGATGCTGACCTTGACAAAATAGTATCATAGGTACATACATATAAATCTTAAATATATATTTTTAATATTTTGCATTATTTTACATCAGAATAAACATGCTCAAATTAGCACTTAAGTCGTCAGGATGGATCAAAATATCCGAATGGGAGTCACAACAGTCTGGATGGACTAGAACTAAATTATCATTACAATATCATCAAGTAAGTTAAACTATTATTATTTCCTTAAACTACAGTTTTGTTCACATAGTAATGTATCTTTTTATAAATAGTTTGAGTTCTTTTTGTGTGGTAGATGTTATAGTTCTTGAGATTAATCTATTCAACCAAACAAACTCAATTTTAGAATATCATAGTATAAAAGATATATTTGTGAAAAAGCATGAAGCAACTTTTTTATGTTGGCAAATATGTATTGATTTTATTAACCATCAGCCTTGAGATTGGATTTTTTTGTGTTATACTCCAATATGTCACTGATAAAGTATGTTGTGAAAACAATGACTTGCTATATTTTATCAATTTTTGCTGTATCTTTTGAATGAATTGACATCAAGTTCATTTATATAAGATGATATCATAGCTTGCCTACCCTACTATTTTGGAGACAGCATGAAGCTAAAAAATAATTCCCCCCAGGGGTCCAAAAGACCCCGCTCTGGCGTTTAAATCGCGCTATATATATCTAAAATGTCGGTGGTTGGTCTAAAACGTTAAACTTCCTAAAATGCAATATCATGGCAAAAATTTGACAAAAAAAACTGCATGCAGTTCGTGATTCATTTTATAACGTGAAATAGAATATGCATTCGTGACTCATATCGATCCGTTTACCTGAAGGACGAACGAGAAGGCTAAGTTTACTTTAACTTTGTAAGTAGTCTACATTCTGTACTACATAGGTACATGTTTATATGGAATGGCGTCAATTTCCATACTAGATCAAGGTGAAATTGAATTTTAGTTGCAATTTTAGATTAATACTAGGTATGTTTATGTAATATTTTCACTATGTAAGGTAAATTGGCCAATTATGCACCTTGAGAGATACCTTTGATATTATATTTTTTAGAAAACATATATATTTTTTGAATGTAGCGGGATTTGAGCCCGCGCCTTTTGCAAAACGTGGACGTTTAGTCCAAGAGGCGGGGGTTCAACTCTGGCTACGTTCAATTTTTATATGTTTTCTATAAAATATTTTTCTTTCTTGAGAGAGTTATAAACGTAGTTACAATAATTCATGTAATAGGGATGCTAATTATACAGCTTGCCTAGTATATAGTTTCAAATATTGACTTCATGACTTTTATGTTTTACATGAACAGACTACTAACTAACGATTTCGCTAAAAAAAGTTCCAAATTTGAAATGTTATAGAAATTTTCTTAGTGTACTCGGATTCGCGGAACCGAACCGCATTATGATTTGGACCCATGTTCAAATCCAATCAGCTCTTCTCGTAAATGTAGTAAATTAAATGGTGGACTAGACTTTACCTTTGAACGGACATGTTCGTATAAACGTTGTATGTTTTATTTTTAAGGGCAAATTCTTTGCTAGTAAAATTTCTGGGGTTGGTAACGGACTGTTCTGAGGTAGGCATGGACCACCCGGCCCGGTCCGGCAGTGGTACAAGCGTGTGACTATACGCGATGGTTGTAAGTTCGGTTCCCACTCGGAGGAATGAATTATTCATTTAATTGTCTGTTTGCCACCAGAACTCCGTGGAAAGGGGAGAATAGAGTACCTGGCTATGTCCAGGATAGAGGGTGAAAATAGAAAAAAAATATATAAAATGGTTTAAAAATTTAAAAGTAAGCGAATTTTTTTGTACATTACAGGATACATTAAACGGACACATATCACCTCTAAACATAAACACGCGGCGACCATCTTGGTTACCCGACGACATTTTGAATGTGAACAACATAGACGAGCCGGACAACATTAATTGTAGGTGGAACGGCAACGGCAACAGCGACGACAGCGACGACAATGTGACAGTTAAACTGTTGTGCGGTGCTGATTTGTTGGAGTCCTTCGCTACACCTGGTCTGTGGTCGGACGAGGATGTGAGTATAATTAATACTACCAGGGAACTATTTGAGTTAGTAGTAAATTTGTTGTTAAGTGTTTTTTATTGTTAAAATAAAAAAAAACCGGACAAGCGCGAGTCGGGCTCGGTTACCAAGCTTGTTCTGAAATTCAAACTTAGCTTAGTCAGAGCCCTTTCATCTGATAACTCTCTTGAACTAGCGGTTTTAATACCAAATTTTACTCCCTTTTTTAATACTTTTTTTTAGATTTAATCGCAAATGTATGACTTGAATTATGAAAAATTTTGAACTAGAATTATGAAGTTTGGCAGCTAGCATCTACTAGTTCAGGAAAAAATCTGAAAGTTTTCATATTTTCCCCTGAACTAGTACTACCTGTAGATGCTAGCTGCTAAATTTCATAGTTCTAGTCCCACCAGAAGTATCCTATTAATTTTGATTCCCTTTATAGTAGCGTTATATATTTTTATTTCAAGTACATGTAGAAATTAGTTTATTTCTGGAAATTATAAGGCTGTAGATCTGAGTGTATGGTTTTAATTTCACCTCAATACCTCTTAGTGTTCATGAGATAAAGCCTCTTGATAGACAGACAGATGGACGGATAACAAAGTGATCTTATAAGGGTTCCCTTTTTCTTAAAAGATATTGAATCCTAAAAATCATAACAAATTCTAACAAATTAAATTGTAAAATAGTACTGAAAGTTCAAATTCATGTTTTCTCAGTAAGTTCCGTTACTCACAATGCCTCGAAAACTCTGTGGAAAGTGGGGAAGAGAGTTTCCTAACACTAGGTTGTCCCTGAGACACAGCCCTGCCGGATACAGCGTGAAGCTAAACTAATAAAGAAATAATTGACTTTTAAAATTAACTATATTTCAGTTAGAAACAATAGTAGGCCGCCATGGCTTAGTGGTAGTGACGCGCGCGGGCAGTGATCCTGGAAGGTTTATATACGATTCTGATATGCTGTATAAATATAGAGTAAGTATATATTTTTATATAGGTATTTCTTTTAACATAATATAAAAGGATTAGAAACTACTACCTCTAAGTATCCAAGTATAACGTAAAGTATAAGTATCTATTGTTAAACAATTTTTGCGTGCAACAAACATCCAAACTTTTATATATATATATATATATATATATATATATATATATTATATTAGTAAAATAGATGAGAATGAGTATATATGTAATACAACTTTGTTTTTAATATTTCCAGAAAAACGTAACTCTAGTCACAAATTACATAGCAAATGAGGTTAGTTCGACAGTAATTAGACGTTTACTTAGACGCGGCGAGAGCGCCAAATATTTGACCGACGACGCTGTTTTAACATATATAAGGCAAAATAGACTGTATGGATCTATTCCGTGTGTTACGTGAGTATTGTTTTTTTTTTTTTTTGGATTTTTTGTTTTTTTTTCTTGGCTCCATTTATCTTATGTAAAAATAATTTGAATATAAAAAATGTATTATAGTTTGCATTTTGCATTTTACATCTTTCTGTACATAACAGTTACTGTGTTTTAATTTATATGCAAAATAATAAGTTTTTGAATCAAAAATTACATATATTGATATGTGTTTTATATAATCAATTTTTTAATATATTTTCACATAAAAGTTCGTGTGATATTTTATAAAAATTTTGCTAAAGAATATGTTTGTTTATCTTGCACGCCGCTCGGATACAGTGAGTATAACGTATTAAACGATCTCATAGCTAAATATGAAAAGTCACCAGAAGACATTACAATGACGTCACCTCATGAAGAAACAAGCTTCAAAAATATACTAATATCGATCCGCGACAAACCATCGATAGTAGATGAGACAATAACCGTGAAAAGACCAAAAAAAACTAATTTCCTAATCCCCAACAATACTATAAGTCCGACATTAGATCCGAAACCAAAAATGGCGTACGTAGACAAAGTGCCGACGAATTATGTGCCGGGAAAAGCAGTGAAAATAATAAGTGATACGAAAAAACACGCAATCGACGAGGATAAGGTGGGTTTTGTGGAAAATTCATATAGTTCACTCGATAGTTACCTCTCGAAGGAGAGCGATTACGATTTGTATAGACGTAGGGTAAGTGAGGGTAATATGGAGCAGGTAAAGGAAGTTAGGAAAAAACGTTGCACCTCCACTATAAGGAAGCTGAAACCGGATGAAATGAAAAAGAGTAAGTCGGAAGTGAGCAAACTTTGCGATAAAGTCAAAAGCATTAAGCTCAAAGATAAAGATAAAAATTATATGACGCGCAGTTGCAATGATATTGTCAAGTTGATTTTGACCAAACATGGTATTCACGTGATTAGCGATACGGAGGCCATTGTCTAATTTTATTTGGTTTGTTTTTAGTATGGAATGCTAATATACTATAATCCAAGTTTCTGAACTTTATACCCCATTAAATTAAATCGTGTAAATAAAATATATTAATCACTTTGTCAAGTACTGGTAGCATAATTCCCAATAATGAAATAATTGGAACTAGTCAAATATATTGGGCTGAAAGATTTCTTTTATTTTTATTCTAAATATCTTTCTTTATATAATGAATAAATAATAAAGAGAGAAAAGTAAATGAGAGAGCGACGGAAATGTATAATTAGTGCGTTCTCTAAATGAGAAATAAAAAAATTAAAATGTAATTTGATTATATTAAAAACAACATAAATTTTGCTTATGTTTTTTTTCGATTAAGAAATAGTTTACACTACTTTACTTACATAAACATACATTAATTTTTACATTACATTTAATATTTCTTAATCAATTTAAATGGACGATTGGTGTTAATCTGTCTTCCTATAAAAAAATCTGAATAAAAAGTAAGTCAACGTTAAGTATTATTATTTACTCAGTACGTGCCAATATTTTGTATAAATAAATATACGTTATATGTTAATTAGTAATGTTGGACGTTATATAATTATTATGTTCATCATCTGCTATATGCCGAAGATAATTGTTTTTATTTAAATTGAAAATGACATTTCATAGGATTTAAATTTTAATTGTGACGTAGAATAGAGATGTTAAAAAATTATTATTATGAAGTACGTATCGTTGTCAAAATATCGTCAATTGTACGGAAATTATATTTATATACTATGTATTTTTGTTATATTTATAGTATAATATATGTTTACAATATGAATATGTATATCGCACAAAAAATGAATAGTCTTTTAACTCGAAAATGTGGATTTTATGGGGTATTACCGCAGAAATAATCACTTTACGGTGAGTTCAATGTTAAAGATTTGGAGTTAATGCATTTTCATAATAAAAGTGCGATATTCTATGTAATATTATAATAATCTTAGTGACAGTGTACTTATTTATTAGGTAAAGGATTCAATTTTCGTATATCATTAATGTTATTAATGTATTATAAGTAAAAAGGTACGTTGTCACTGAATATATAGTAGCATAAATAATATCTAGTTAATATCTAAAAATGTAATTTAACTTTTTAATACTTTATCTTCTTAATATAAATTCCCCTTCGATTCTCAGAATAATTAAATATTAACAACGACTGTAAAAAAAAATTTTTTATCTTAATCAAATATATAGATAATACAGTATAAAACAGAAAAAGCGGTTACATAAAATGCCATAAGTTGGTTTGCGAATTAAAAGGTTAATATTGTTATTGAAAAACATATATTTCACATAAAAAGTAATTATAATATTTAATGTCAATATGATAATAAATTTTCGACTTTTCTTATTAATAGCGTAAGTATTATTGTTATATTCAAATGTGTACAACCTTTACCCTGTCTTTTTCTATACATTGGACCGATATTAGTATTATTCTGTTCAAAAAATCGATTATAGTAAACGTGTGACCAAGTTTTTAGACATTTGTATATTTTCTATAAAATAATAAATTAAACATGTGACATGTTTGATTCTCAAACAGGGTAAATATTAAGACCGGAATATTCCTCTACTTCCTCTCAATAAATTGGCATGACTGTGTGGAGTCGATAGTCGATATCAATTACGAATGTTCTTTCCGAGTTACAATAACTTGCAAAATAATGATGTAATAGAATATGAGCCTGTTAAAATTGGCCAAATAGTAGGTGCCCATTAGAGATGTCAACGTATTAATGTTAACTAACCAAATAGAATTTTTAGACGTGTCTTTTTAAATTACTTCTCTGTGATATTTTCTTTCTACCTATGATTGTGCCAAATTAGCACAAAGTAATATAGCCATCGAAAATAAAGTTTGTAATTAGGATATACGTAGTATTTGTAACCAGTTAAAGGATATCCTTTGGTGATATGGTTGAACTTTATTTAATTAATTAAAATGTGTCCATTGAAATAAACGAACATTATAGGGACAATTAAAAATGAACAAAACAAAATTAAATATTGATGTTTGCAAAGATGAGCAACTTCTCTTATACAAAGATCAGATATTGTTACATAAAGAAATATAACGTAAAAATATATATGTATAAAAACATATTACTTATTTCATATTTTTTTTATACTTAGATGTATAATCCTATTAAAATTTATATCGATTTTTATTCGAATCGATATGAATCATAATTTCAATACAAAGATTAATTTGACATATAGGATCTCTATTGTCAAGAGATATCCATATCTTTTAAATTAATTATAAAATTTCAAATATTTCTTTACCGTCTTGTAGACTTATTTATAATAGGATATAAATTATTGTCAACATAAATTTATATTTTTTTTGTAACTCATTGTCTTCCAAGATGGATGTTGTATTTGTTAGCTTAGTTGTTGTATATGTATTAATGTTTGTTCCTTTCAAGTAGTAAAGCTTCTATGGAAATAAAAAAAATAAATTCGATATGTATTTTTATTCTGTATCTCCCCTGTTTTATTTTTTTTTCTATCGAGGCTTTACATTTGGACGTTGCAAATACTTTGTCTTGTAAGAATCGTATACTACCCTTTTGTGTTTTGAATTAATTATGTTGTAAATCCTAGTATTTTTTATTTATTTGCAACGTTTTCTAAATTTTTATTTTAAATTACCGATCCCTTTTTTATACTTTAAAAATGGGTATATATATTAAAAATAAAATTTTAATAAGTTATGGGAAAATGATGAAACACATTTTCGATGAAAAATTTTTTATGAAGATAAATTTTTTTATGACGTTGCTGTTTTCAATGATAGTATTTTTTAGTTACTAAATTAAATGTATTATTACTTTAACAACTTGAGCTTCATGTCTTAACTCGCTTATAAGTAAGGCGGGCAAAGAGAACTTTGTGTAACAACACTCCATTCTCCACTTTTCGTCTGAATTTAAAAAATGCGTGTTAGGTGGAGGAACTCAATACTGCGCTTTATCACGTCAGGGAAAGAATATTAGTTTTAAAGACGATATATCAAAAGTGTTATATTTAATTAGTTTTGTTTTTTATTTTTATATTGCCTCAGTTTACGTAGACTGAATTGTGGTGTGGTTCCACTCAATACGCAATATCTTTAAAACCTGGTTGAAAGTAAAAGGTGGCGTGTCTTAACACTGAATTCTCTCTGTCTCCCCTGCTGTGTGAGTTAAAGCGTGAAGCTGGAAAACAGATATCATATAAATAGATTGTAACTTTTTTTTTTTTTTTATTATAGGGAGGGAGTTGCGCGTTGTAGCTGACGTGTTGCGCGCCTCGCGAGTGAGCAGGATGGGTGCGCATTATGGAATCTTTGATATCTGTCTTATCGTCCTCCTTTTAGTTAACCGATAGTATGTCGCGTATCGCGTTTGTAATATTAAAATTTTTTTAAGCCATAAAAAAACCAAAACAAAATATTTGTTTGCACATCACTTATAAAGTGTTTTCCCATTTATGTTGTATATATTTTGTATTTATGTATAGGTTCGAAAGTTTGTTACCAATTATTTTTTTTATTTTATTTAGTATTACAGTTGTAGCTTAGATTCTTTGTCGTTTATATTTATTTAAAAAAATTGTCAGTAATAAAATGGCAAGCGACATTCAATATAATGCTTTTCAAGGACGAAACGTAGAAAATAGTTGCTTCAAATGTGATAGCAAAAGTGATATTATTGGATAAAAACCTGTGCTTTTGTAATAATAAACTTTGAAATAATTTACTATTAGATAGCTTTTAAAATATATCAGGTGACTTAGTTAACTATTAGCTTTTTTAATGTATTAATTTAACAAATTGTGTACTTAATGGATTTTGTATTTAAAATTGTAAATGACCTTATAGATGACTGAAGGTGATATACCTTTTAAAAAGAGTTGTAAACGTCACTAACTGTTAAATACTTTTATATTTTCAAATTACACGAAGCATTTTCTATAAAGAACCAGATCAGCGTGAGTCGGGCTCCCCGCACGTTCCGTATAAAAATTGGAGGTCTCGTGCTTTTTTGACATTGAAGCTTACCTTAGCCAGAGCCAAAATGCGATTTGTAATTGTTTGTGGGATTAAAAATATAGTTTATTTATAAAAATGTAAATATCATCTTCATTCATTTATGTTTTCAATTGTGTTTAAGTTTTTGTTACAAAAGAAATAATTCTAATTTCATAATTTTATTTATTTTTTTATATTTTAGCTCAGTTTTCTATTTTTATGGCTTTATTTCATACAGCTTTCTTATTTCTAAAAAAATGTATACCAATATTGTTTTTATTACTAAATATTTTTGACATAACTAAAAGTTCTAGTTAGTGATACAATTAGCCATATTTTTTTAATAAAAATATATTTTTAGATAGATTTTAGACAGAGCTTTGGTTTAAAAAAAATGTTTTAGATTTTGTTATGAATTATTTTTATTGAATATAATATTATTGTTTCAGTTGTCATATTTTTAAAAAAAATTATATAAATAAAAATTTAAACATTATTTTATATATTATGACTTTATATTGGGCTTTCGATATTAACGTTTTCAAAATACCTACCATTTATTTAATAATTTTGACAAATAGGCTGAAATACACTACTAGTACAATAGCGTGCTTTATAGACATTTATAGCGTTATCCAAGCAAAAATGTAATTTATGCTATTTTCCATAAATAAATTTAAAATGACTTGCAATAATATGTGTTATTATTGCTCTTGCTGTTATTCTGCAGATTAAATGCACTTAAAATATTACCCGCATGTGAATTTAATTTAAAATCTGCTTCATTTTGTATCTCGCATAAAGCAGAGTAGGCACAGGGAACCTAGTTAAGTTTAGACACTTCCGCACGCATCCTTCAATTTTCGAGTCTTGCGTCTTGGTTGGTGAAACTTAACGCCACGCTTTGTTTTGTTAATCTTTCTCGAATAATTTATAATATAGAATCTTTATTACGTTGTCTCACTGCTTTTAATAATAAACAAAGACATAATTTTTAAATAAATTATATCTACTCGACGTATTCTAAATATATTTTGATACATTGATGTTTTTTACCTTCACACTGGATCGAACACGTAGCAGGGTACGCAGAGCGAATCTGGGAAGCTAAAGTTACATTCCGATCCCATTATGACACATCTGTTCCCTACTTTCCGTCGAATTTTCGTCTTGAGTTATAAATTTCAGCAGCGCGCTTTTATTGATATCAGAGGGAGGAAATGAAAATACTAAAGATCTAATTCCTCCGAGTGGGAATTAAACAACAACCGTCGTGTTTACAGTCACGCTTTTGTGCCGC
Source organism: Heliconius aoede (assembly GCA_037355905.1). Lineage (NCBI taxonomy): Eukaryota > Metazoa > Arthropoda > Insecta > Lepidoptera > Nymphalidae > Heliconius > Heliconius aoede. Next base: position 889,779 of record JBAIZZ010000330.1, read on the forward strand.
CGAGCCATGACGGCCTTGAATATAATGCGTTTCGATGGTGTTGGAGGTTGAAAAGCTCTAGCACACAGTATGAGATAGTATAATTTAAAAATTATAATTTATTCTCTAAGGACTATAATGATTGATCTTAAATATGAAATAGAAAATTTACAATCCTATAATATATATTGTACGGTAGAAATTCGATTAACCGTACTATTTATTATACATGCATTTGGGTATATAAATAATCGAATGTACTAAGATGTTTGAAAAAGTACTGAATTTAAATCATAAAATGAATCATGTAGGTAATGTCGTGCATTTCAACATTAATTTTTTAATTCATATAACTGAGGGCCGGATAATATCGATTCGATATCGATTAGTATTTATTAGTTTTAATGCACATAAACATAAAACTATTACAATTAAATGCTTCTGCCATTCAAATGCTTGATGTACTTAATTTTATTTATTAAATATAATCTGTCACAAATTCCTTACTCAAATAAATGGCTTTTTGCATATAGTCTTTTTTTTTAATATTCCATTTGAGATTTCTTATTTGGCAGAAATATATCCAACAGGAAAATGTCATGTTTAAGTGCCATGAATTTTTCTTACGCAGTATCCCGTATATTATAAAATAGGGTATTAAGTCTTTCCCTACTCACAACCTAATGTTCAAGTCTTTGCGTGTTCCGTTAATGCAGCTCTTTGTCTTGGTTACCACAGCGAGAATTGAAGATGTCGTTAGCTTACAGTGTAAACCTGCTATCAGTCTATTAAACACATTTTTAGGAGGCAGATGTTTTAAAAAATTGATGGTGATAATATAAGTATGCATTATTAGAATGTTTTTACAATATCGGAAATTGATGTGCATTCCTCACTCTATGATATAAAAAAAGGGGTCAATAATGTATTTTTTTTTTAATTTGGAATAGAGATAAACGCATAAATAAAAACAGATTAGCAGGTTTAAACTCCAAGACAACTATATGCATTTCATTCTACAGAGTGTGAATGAACACACAGCGGTCGCTTTTCACAACCCACGACCGGCTGCATTTCATTCAAGTAAACTAAATTTTAGAATAGGACCACTAAATAAAAATATTAGTAAATAAAACTCGCATCATTTAAAGTGTATAATTCGGTATATCTAAGTGATACAAATCCTATAAAAGAGGACAGACTAGGGGTTGTTTTTCTTACTAACTAGTTATTATAATATCAATACAATAGTATTTTGGTTATTGTTTTATCAATGAAATAATTAATTAAAAAACTAAGGAATAATAATTTAAAAATATATCCATCATTTCATTATGATATTGAAATTTAAGTTTAAAAAATATCAATTATAAAAAAATCAGCGCATTCAGTTTTCTTATTACAGTTACTGGTAAATAATATATAGGCATATATTAAATGTACGAGAGTATTCTAGTATAGATAAAAAAGAACAAAAATTAATTTAAAAAATACACTATACAGCAACAACTGAGTATTACACAAATTTAAAGAAAGAGTCAAGTCAAGAACGTCGTGGCGCAGTGAGACGCCGTTTGACTAAACCTAATGGTTGTGTAACGTAATCATATTGAAAACAATATTTTAATTCTTCTTTACTTTCAAAGGCTCCGGACACTGACACCAAGGCGTAGCAGTCTTATTACATATCAATTCAACATTCAAGACAGTTATAGGCAATGAATCTATCACTACACTGTGTGTATTGTGTATTTTGTATGAAACATCATGTATGCCAGTCACTCTGTCTCTCCGTCGGGTGATCTCCCTTTGATTGTAGCATTTACGCATGTCGCGTTTTCTGTACGTTTTGTCATGGATGTGCCTGTAATTTTAAATAGTGTAATAATTAAGGCTAGAAAGGATAACTATTTCTTGAAAATTGGTAGGTACATGGAAAAATTGTGTATTAACACTAGATTCCTTCTGCGAACCCTGCTATGTATGGGATATAATGTAAGATGGCCCTTAAAATTTAAATAATAGAAATAAATTATTATAATATAAAAAACAACTTACTTGAAAGTATTCTCAGCTCCAGTAGTAATATTCTGTGGTCTTATAACTTTGATATGAGCATCTCTTAGTCTCACATAGAATTCATCATCTTCCAGCCCCCAACCCCAATAATTATTTGACATACCCTTAACTAATTCAAAATATTCCCTTTTTATTAATAAAATACCTCCAATGAAAGTATCATAATGATACTTAGGGTGTGTTTGAGGTGAAGATATGTGAAAGGCACTGTTATCTGGATATCTATAGCTTAAATTATCATTTAATGGTAATAAGTCAACATCGTGCATTGCTATATAATCATAGTCATTCCTTGTGTAAATAAAACCAACATTTATAAGCGAGGCTCGGTTAAATCTATTATTGTCTTTTTGTTGAACAATGAAAATGTGAAAGGGTATTTTTTGTTTGTTAAGAAACTTGTACATGTGTGGTACAAACTCTAACAATTCTTCAAATCTATCTCTGAATGGCACTATTATTGCTAATTTCTTCTTTTGCAGTCTTGAATGTGTAGATATCTGGGGGCTTTTTGTATCTGGAATGATTAAATAGGACTTTAGTTTCAAGTAGTTTGGGAGGGATGAATTCTTTCTAAAGCATTGACTTCAGCTTTTCTCGCAGGAAGTGAAGAATGGATTGTGCTTTTTTTTGGTATCATGCTTTATCAAAATTTAATATCAAAATATGCAAAAGCAAAACCGAAAACTAAGTTTTTATTCAATTAAACAATGTATATTAACTTTATGGAATTAAACATTATTAAATTATAGTGTTGTTAAAATATATGATTGTATTTACTATAGCATATTACATAATCGATATAGTTTTGTCAAAAATCTTATCTTTAATTCAGAAACATACCTGTCGGTGCGATTGGTAGAGATGCTAAGAAGCATCCCATTATAAAAGTGAAACCTAAACATACTGTGAGACATTTTGAGCTCGTTATTCTGTAACCCATTAAATTAAACCTCACTCTTTTCATTAAAATATTTAACATGTAATAATTTTATTGTCGATTTTCATTATTTTAATAATAATAAACAAAATAATACATAGTTCGAATAGCTGTGTAATTTTATAAATTGTCAAAGTCAAATTGACAATGTCAATACTGAATAGAATAGTGATGCTTTGCGCTTATAGCTAAAACAAAATAGATCAGGAACATACGAAATCAAAGAACAGAATACAGAACTAATAGATTCTATCGGTTTTTGGTGTATTTTAATACTTTACCACTTTTTTTGTCTGTTCTTGTGATTTTGTGATTTCTTGACGTTTAATTATTTTAAAGTGTTTTTACTGGACTAACTAAAAAAACTATAGTTAGAATTATTTATGTGAATGTGATTTGAAATTACGATTTGGAATTTTTAATTAATTTTCGTATCTACTTTTTGTACAATTATTAAGTAAAAGATTATTTTCTTGACTTTTATATTATTATTTTTTTTAGATACAAAAATGGCCACTGTGGAATAATATACGCAGGCAGCTTCATGATATTCATAAAAGATAAATATATATTGACCAGTCATTCTTAAGTATGTGTAGATAAATCTCAATTAACGTAGTTAAGAAATAGAATAGATAATACACACAATAAAAATAACCTTTTTATACTTCATCGTATCAGCTTCACGCTGTACCCCGAATACAGTAGAGGGAACCTAGTGTTAAGACACTCGGTGAAAAGAAATAATGTCGCGTTTTCCTCGACGGTACAGCGAAGAAATGATATTATAAATTGAAATAAATATTTCATTTTCTCGAGTGGGGATCAAACCCACAACCAGTCGATTTTGCAGTCGCACTTTGAGCCTCTGCGCCACGACTCATACTTCATTGTAACCACCTATTAATAGAAACATAAAGCTATACATTATACTTTCCTGACTACAACGAGTATATTTTGTGGCAAGCGCGTAGAAGGAAGACATTAATTCAGTTTAAACACAATCTGTATTGGGTTAGCCGTTATTAGCTTTACTTAAATGTTGTTTGAACTGCTAAATCGTAAACGTTTGAATAGGCGGTTTTCACGCAATGTTTTATTAAGTACTGGCCGTTTATATAGAACATTTTTAGGGCACGATTTTATATCTAGCTTGTACTGGTATGTTGAGAATAAGTTTGGATGTACAAGCGTCGAGAGATATTTCAATGTATGTATAAGCATTTAATTTTTTTAATTTCAAATGTATTTGATCTTAGCTGAACTGATCTTTTTGTGGTTTCTCTTTAACTTTTTTGGTTTAATTTTTTTAGGCCTGGGCTGGGCATGGAGCGGCCCTACCTATTCCTACGCCCATAAATATTTTTAGATTTTTCTTACTATAAAGGTTTTGGTGAAATTAATATTTTGATTCTGGATTTTCTAATCAAAAATCTCAGAATTAAGTGTTTTACAAGGTTCTCTCTAACATTTAAAATTTAAAAAAATGTTCTCAAAATATAAAATATTTAAATAGTTTTTATTCAACCTTCATAGCAAATATTTATAACTGCGCAACATTTTACTTATTTTATTAACAAAGGCACATTTAAATGTTTTTAAAGTGTTGTTATCGGTGTTATTAACATGATTACAATTTTGAATGAATTATAACATTGAAGATAATTTTAGGTAACCTTTACGTGCCATGAAATACAGCGTATTTTCTGTATTGTTTGCTTATAATAATATACATTTTATGTTTTATAGACGAGATATTTATAAATTAAATACTTTAAATAAGTACTTTAAATATTTACTTACTTAAATATACGTACGTACGTAAACTTACGTACTTAAATATTTACTTTACTTTAAATATTTTGCACTTTAAGGGATAATAGCCTACACACGTAGGTATAGGTAATCTGTTTTAATTTTTTTGCTTCACGCTGTATCCCGCATATAGCAGGGTATGCTGTGTTTTTTTAATGGTAAAAGACACGGCAAACGAGCGTTTGGGTCACCTGATGGCAAGTGATCACTGCCGCCCACGACGCCGTGCAACACCAGAGGAGCTACAGGTGCGTTACCAGCCGACAAGGTGGGGTTGGGCGCCGGGGCCTGGCATTACCTAATGCGAAACGCAGTAGCAAAAGCCACTAAGTGTTAAAATATTCCGTTTTCTACCTCTCCCTTTTTTCGAGATATTGCCTGTTGAGTGTCGGACGTAAACGCCGAGTTTTGTCTTGTTACCAAAGCGAGAAATGAACCCATAACGGTCGCGTGTTTATTCAGAATACTCTTTACTAATGGAGGAACATTATTAAAGGACAGGTTCTGGGTTAGATTCTAACACGAAGAACTGTAATATTTAATATTTTAATTTCTTCGCTCTGGTGTCGAGTAAAGCGCGGCGCTGAGTTACGTCATTCGACACTCAATACAAAAAACTAAGTACATTTTCTTGTTGTAAATACAAATCTTGATTCGTCAGATATAAAAAATAGATAAAAAAAATCAATAATTAATTCGAATATTTTAATAGGTAAATTTAAAAAAAAATCTTAACTTTAGCCTGACATAGGCTTCATAATAAATAATATATTTTATATTATTTTTAACTATATCTTAGGCCAAACTTTAGTTATGCACAGCACGAAACGTCAACAATAAATTCCGTTTAACGCAGAACACGAGTTTAATTAATTAGCTTTTGGGTTTTTATACCGGGATAATTACACGTTGCGTTTTGAGCTGTTGAGTTACTGCCAGTTAGCGGACTGGTGCGTTTTATTTATTTTATTTCTTTATTTACCTACCTTTTGTTAAAAAGAAATGAAGAACCCCGGTATCCACTTTTGTCAGGAAAAAATAAATATTATATTAGTATTATAATTTATTAGTAATAATGTATTTTAAGTTTGGCACGCACAAAGCAATTTTAAAAACATATACATTTTTTGTTAGATACTATACAACTCGAATTTTATTTAGCCTATATATTTTTGTTTTGCCTTCAGAATACAAATTTAACGTTATTATTAAAAACTCAACTTCTATAATCTATACCTATTTATAATCAGCTTCACGCTGGATTCGCATACAGCTGGGTGGGCAGAGGCAACTTAGTGTTAAGACACTCCGTTTCCCACTTTCCGCCGAATTTTTTTTCGAGGCATTGAGTTCCGCTACTCTATTGAATTGCGAAACTTAACGCCGCGTATGCTTTCGTGCCATAGATAACAATAATAATAAATAATAATTCATTTCCTCTGGTGGGGGATTGACCCACAACCGTCGCGTTACAGTAACACCATTGTGCCTCTGCTTCACGACGGCCTCAATCGCCCATGGATCTATTGCTATTTATAAAAATAAAAAAGTAACGTTCCGTTTCACTTAACAATACATCAAAGTCTAACATCCAAGATAAGTTCACTAAATACAATATTTTCAGTTAGTTACGTCTCAGTTAAACGTAATTAAGTATATGTAGTCGAAACGTTCAGTTGTGGCGGTGTATATTTATTTTTTAACAATAATTGACGGTTTCGCTCCGCGAAGTAATTAAAGAAATTAACAAACAAGCATTTAAAGTCTTTTATTTATGGTAGTGTGTGTTAGGTGGACTTAGCGTTGTGTATTTTTAAACCTGACTTTTATATTTCTTAAGAATAATACTCTCTACTTAAATTTTATAAACTGTCTACTTTTAATTTATTGGGTAACGAAAGATTACGTAGTGTTCCTTCACTATGTACTTAACTTTTTATTTATTTATTTTTGAAATTTATTAATAATAAATCTATAAACTTTTACTTCAATTCATTTCCTTTAGATATACGCGTACTAATAGGTACACGCTGTATCTCATAAATAGCAGGTTAGGCAGATGAAACCTAGGGCTAGTGTTGAGACCATTCCATTCGAAGCTCTCCGCCCAACTTTCAAGATATAGCATATTGAGTGCAGTGGATTCGAAGCCGCGCTATTTGTTTGCTTGTTACCAGATACAGAAAATGAAAATATTTCATTTACAGACCGACAATATGCCGTTTTGCCATAACTTCTCATATTTCTAAATTAATAAATAAATAATAATGAAGACCAAGACCTACAAAAAAAGATATCTATATAAATATTTAATTAAATAAAATTAAAATAGATTCCATCAAGTCCACACTAAGCCTCCAGAGTCTCGTCACTAGTAGCTGCGGGCAACGATTTTAATGAGTGCCTCGTATCTACATCAGGATGAATGAATGGGCGGCAATTAAACCGTTTGTAATCATAAAACTGCTGATAATCTCTTCTATTTGTTAACTTTTAAATGAACCCCTCTCTATTCATATTATATTTTCTATATATCTTTGTGACGTGAAAACTTTACTCAATTATTAGGCATGATTGCGTGTCGCTTTTGCTGTTATAATAAATCGGGTTTTTTTAGTAAATATGTACGGGTAGGTATGTGTCATATAGAATATTTCGAAATTACTAAAATTATTAGGAAATTGTATATAAATGTATTTTGTTGTTTGTTTACTGTTTACAATAATATATGTAGCATTTAGAGCCACGGCACAGAGTCTGACTGTGAATGAGACGGTTATAGGTTCGACTCCTATTCAAGGGAGTGTGTTAGTTCATTTTGTCGTTCTGCAAGAAAACTCATACCCAATGCGTCGAAAATTGTGTCTTCAGTGGGAAACAGAATATCTTAATATAAGGCACACTCTACATACACTGTATATATGCGGCATATAGCGTGAACCTAATAAAATAACGATAATTTTTTACCTTTCGGCACATCACTACAAGCACCCACCTATAAACTAGAACAAGCTTATCGGGCGTCTGAATAATAATTAGCCTTAATTAATATGAGATAGCACGAAAACTTATTGCTCGCCATTTACATAAATGTCGTGAATAGCTTAGATAAGGTTTACTTTTAAATCACTTGTGCGGATAAAGTACTTACTTTGCCTTGTTCAAATAAAAAAAAAAATAATTTTCAAGATATTTTGAAAAATCTTTGTACGATTTAAGTTTATATAATTGAACTAAAATTATTTTTTGAAAGCTTGACGCTCGTATATACGTTAGTGTATAGTGTTAAGACACTTCGTTCTCCGCACATCAGCCAATTTTTGAGATATTAGGTACCATTGCTTGTTGAGTAGTGATGCTTAACGCCACGGTTTTGCTTACATATGAGTAGCTCCCTTTACTATTTTTAAGATATTGCATTTGAAATGGTGGAACTCAACGCCGCGCTTAGTCTTGTTATCGGAGCGAAGAAATTAAAGTACTTCTATAAATAGTTTATTAAAATAAGTAACATATTAACTTCTTTGTGCCTATTGTGCCATATCGGAAAAAAGAAGTGATAAAGGTCCTATAGGTTAGAAAAAATCCTTATTGCATACACTTAAAATAAAAAAAGAAAATAGTCACTACTGAATATAACTGTAGCGTGAAAATGCGACCTTATTACTGTTAGTGATCTACAGTTTATCTTAGGCATTACCTTCAAAAGTATTATTAATAATATGAGTATAAATAAATATAATGTACATCACAGGTTACAGGTTGATTTCGAAGATTGGTTTATTTAATTATCTATATTATTTTTCTTGGTATATTTAGATAAAATGTTTTCTTAAGCCTACTTAATACGTACCTAATGTCATAAGTAAATGGAAAACAGAACGATTTATCATTGAAATATTGAAAGTTATCATTGAATGAAGTATAAAAATTATATAAATAGTGTTGTCTAGCGTTTATCGATCTTATAAATCCCGGTAAAGTGGTATAAGGACCGCCCGCGACGCCCACACACCGCGCTGTTATTGTTTCACGACACATTTATGATTGATTCCGCTAGAGATTTTATCGACATCGATATGTATATCGATGTCGATGTTAAGTGTACCTGCTGTGCGTGGACATCCTTAAGGTATTCATTTTTACTTATGTTCACGCCTTTATCCGCATATAGCAGGGAACCTACTGTGAAGGAAACTGTATATTAAATTTATAAAAAAAATTAACTTAACGTGAACCAAAACCTCAATCGTCATATCTATAATCAGATGTTTTACCACTGTGCCTCGAAGGCTTCGTTTATATTTTATTTTTCCATAATTTGTAGTTTCTTGTACATTTACATCATGCTGTTAATCGTTAAGATTTCCATTTAAAAATAAAACCACACACAGATAAAACCTTGAGTTTCAAGGAGAGGGGGAGAACGGAATGTCTTGTCACGAGGATCTCTCCGCCTAATCTGCTATATACAAAATAAAGCGTGATCTGAAAAAAAAATGTAATTAATATCGATTTCTCCTCCCAACACTAGCTGTCGTTAACCAATGAAGCTCGCCACGACCCATTAATCGCTCGCACTTTTAGTAATTTATGTTTTGGACTTCATTACGTTGGTTACTCACAAATTAAGCATAGTTCTATCGCAGCCACACATTCAAGCACACTTGGAACGTTATCACAATAATATACGGCCGGTTATTCGTTTTACACAACCCGCATTTAGTACAACAACGTGCTATGTTTGATATAATTAATGGAAGAGATAGAACTGTGTCGCACTTGGCTATAATTAATTTGACTATTAAATTAATTATAATGTGATTTAATTGTGATTAGTGAAATGTTTGAAAATAGCGTGCGCTTTATGAGTTACGTAGCTATTAATAAATTTTAACCACAGTTAGTGTAGACGATAGTATCGATATTATTTGGCGTAATAAACGTGAAAATACTGTATACTTTGAAGTCTGACGTGACGCAGGAGAACAAGTGCGTGACGGTTTGTGGGTTCGATTCTCATTCGAGGAAATAAAATATTTAATATTTTCATTTTCCTCGTTCTGGATACGCCAGTCAATGTCTCCGGAATGCGGCGGAAGGGAAGTGCCTAAGCTCTAGGCTAGCGTGAAACTATATAAGAAATATTAAAATAACTTGATATCCCTTGGCTATATTCTTATTAAAAACTAGCCGACCTGGGCGACTTCGCCCGCTTGAACAATACGAATATTTATTAAATACATTTAATTTTTTTTATCAATTTAGGGGGTAGATTCTAATAAACCGTAAAACATGTATGCAATTAAATATTTTTATGAGTCTGAATTTAAAATTTTATAGCAATCGGTGTCAATTTAAAAAAAAATCCATACAAACTTTGAACTCGTATTTCATCCTTTGAGGGTAAAATTTTTTCAAAATCGCTTCTTAGTGGATATTATGGAAATTCACGTTTTCACGTCAGTGGGAACATCTTTTGTACTATTATATTAGATAAGTGTTTATACCTAATTAGCCTTTACCTATGACTCGTCTTCGATTGAGTAAGATAATTGAATAAGCGTAAATATGCTATAACAAGAAAATTGTAAAAAAGTTGTCATTAATATGTCTATAATCAAATGCGAGAACTATGGACGCAATATTGTCGTGGTGCAATGGCTTTGTTGACTGCGCCTGAGCATGACGGTTGTGTGTTCAATTCCCAATTGGGAGAATGAATTATGCTTATTTCCTCCCTCTGATAACGAGACAATACGCGGCATTGCGTTCCACCACAAGTATTTTCTCAAATACGCGCAATGGGGGACGGAGTGTTTTAACACTACGTACCCTCTATCTACTCTTCTATATAGTCCACTATAGTATGTAGCTATAAAAAATTTGGATTCTCATGTATATAAGGCTTTATAATCATTCTTTTTTTATTATGAATTCTAAAATTGTCAAAGAATATATATGTATAGAAAATATGTAGGAGGCACCTACATACTATATGTATCCTGTATACTATATCAAAAGTGCCGACTAATTTATCCTAATACATTTAAATCCTTTAAGTAGATGTTTTTAAATTATTCAAAAAGCTTTTGAACATTGAACACCGTTACTTTAAGAAAGGGTTAATTTTTAACAACTTTTTTTCTAAGAAAACTATAGAGAATGATGTGAATTTCAACGGTATTCTTCTGTTTAACCATTTTGGAAGAGAAGAATACCGTTACCGTTAAAAGTAATCGCTCGCAATTTTATCTGAGTGGACTTTAACACGTAAAATGGAAAATCCTTTTTTTTCGTAGCCGTAGGAAGTAAGAAATCCTGTCTTAGCTCTACATGTCAAATTTACACTTTCTAAGCCCAGTTTTGTCTATGTCGTCTGTCTACCAGCCAGTAAGTAACGGAAGAGTTTTATATGGACGCTAGCGAACCGTTCGCGGCTTCGTCCGCTTCATTTACACTTTTATTTAATAACACTATCATTTAAAAGACAATATTAAACTAAAGATTCAGCCAATTCAATAATACAGTTATTTTAAAGCAATTTTGTCGAGCACAACATTTATTATTTAAGTATATATTTATTTTATTGAATAAAACAAATAATAAATCACAAGGAAAGTTTTCCCAAATACAATAGTGAACTGCATTACGCAATGCAACCGTTTTACGGTTAAGCTGTTTCTGAGATTATCATGAACAAACAGGCAAACCGACGAAAATAAAAAAAACTTTGTTTAAGGCTCAATTACCTATATACCCTCACACTTTATGTGTATATTTTTATGTTTATATGTTCCGTTTTTTTTTTTTGACATTTTCACTGGGATTTTCAAATGGATACGGGAAATGTAGCCCATAATGGGCTGTATGGAACCTTTGCGGGTTCAAATTACGAATTATTATAATATTTAATACAAGCTTTTTTTTTCATCACCACAATGTCCTTAACTTTCGGTCCCACTAAAAGAATACAATTATTTTAAATAACAGAGAACAGAGTGTCTCGTCAAAAGGATTAAAATATTTACTGTGAATTTTTCTTTTTTTCTTCAAATTCAAAATCAAATAAATCATATTCTTAACAGTGAGAAACAAAATCTATTTATAAATATATAAATAAAAATGAAATGCAATAAGATAATGCTAAGTACATAATTGAAATCCTTTAAAACTGTTTGTTTATTGTTCACAAATTAACAAAAGGCAAAGAGTATAAAATAAGTATAAAAAATTTTTACTCGACACATTTTTGTATAGATTAAAAACTATTTAAGCTTTTAAGTTTGTTTTTCTATTTAGCGGTTCTTTAAAGAGGATATTATTTCAATATGTGTCATTTGATTGTTGATTTTAAGTATTACACTATCGTAGTTTTTGTATCGTATATTATCTATTAAAACGTAAGGGCTGTGAGTTTAGGTATATAATACAAGTAAATATTTATATGTGTTATATAATATGAACATGAATGGTGGCTCGCAATTTCGGTAGTTTCATCTGTTTTTAAAGTAGGCATTTTAAAGGTGTCCACTCGGGGCATTTTTTTACATTCATACACACTATCCCGCAGGGTAGGTTTTTGAAACTAGAGTTAAAACACTCCGATCCCATTTAAAACACTTGAAAATATTTATACAAGCTGCTTACAAGGGGTGATAAATAAAAATAAAATAATGTATTGTATTCTCCTTATATTAATAATTTAATTGAATTATTAATTTAAACATACGTAGTGCGAACAAATATAATAGTAATTCAACTGAAGTGAAGGCTTTGCCACAGCGCTACCTCTATAACCGACGGGCGTTTTTATCTTTTATTGTAGGTGGTGGTGGACATGGATATTCCGTAGTATCATAACATCGTTACCAACCTAAGTACAGGCTACATGAGAAATTCACAGTTGAATTCGATTCTACTCCCATCGTGTTCATTCAAAAACTTGGAATCTACATAAAAGTGGTATTAAGAAAATCAAACCCGCAACCGTTACATTTGCAGACAGACGCCACGAAGACCCTATGTTTATAATATAAAACATAAGTCATGATTAAACAAACAATTATTTAAATAGCTAGTAATTAAATGAATACATAAACATTTAAATTGTCTAATTATATATGTTTTATAAAATGAACATGCTAAGATTTATATTTATATTGATAAGTATAATTATGTAACAGCTTTGGCTTGGGACAGTGTCTGAGTGTAGGTAAACACGATGCTTATGGGTTTTGATCCCCATTGAAGGAAATAGGTTCATTATTTTAATTTCTCCTCCACTTAATACATATTGATTATTGTACAATTTAAAGAAAGCTGAGGAGTCTTGATTCTCTGCTTAACCTGCTATGCGAGTGTGAGGCTAAATTATAATTACATACGTAGTAGCAAATACTAACTTTAAACGGGGGATTTATTATTTTGTGTGGAATGTGGGGAACGGAGTGTCTTAACACTAAGTTAGATCTGTCTACCCTGCTGTTTGCGGGATACAACGAGAAGCTGATTTGAAAAAAAAAAAAGAACTTGCCCTGATTTTCTCAGAATTTATAATATTTATTATGTATTTACATACATATTAAAAGTATAAAGGTACCTACTAAAACTAAAAATCTATATAGATATAGGCTACAGTACTCTACTGTTTTTTTGACAAGAGCAATTGCTCTTGCCAAAAGCTCTTGCAAGTGCTTTTAAGCCTACACTTGTAGTAACTTGGGATCCCGAGTCCGAGGTACGGTGTCGAGCACAGTAAATTCATGGAATGCTGTTTTCTTTTTTCTATAGGTTTTATCAAAAATAAAAAAAAAATAAACTACCTAATTTTTTTAAAAATTGAGTTCTTATCAGTTTATCAATTAAAACTAACGTTAGATATTATACAGCTACGTAGGTAGGTATGTTATTGATTTTAACAAATAGTTTTGCTATGTAGGCGCTCTATCATTTAAATTAATTGCAATATTATTTAGCTTGTTGGCGTTTCTACGGTGATTTGTCATTGTTAGTAGATAAATGGTCTAGACTTTAACTAAGTCTAGATCTAATTGTTTAATACTGACTATCAAGTAGGTAGGTACCTATTGCTTTATAATAATTTATTCGTTCTTATAAACATAATTTATATTATTATTTTGTTTGTATATCAATTTAAATATATATGCTTCACGCTTTATCAAACACATAGCAGGGTAGGCAGGGGGAATTTGGGAACCTAATGTTAAGAAACTCCATCCACAATCAGGTGCTTCCGTTTCTTACGGGGTGTCTAATTGCGATCAGGGGCATTGCCTCGTTACCAGATCGAAGAAATATATTAAATATTTTAGTACCCCGAGAGGGAATCGAACCCATGTGTCGTGTACACACTGCGTTACGACGTTTTCCATGAAAACAGATAAAAATTAAATTTTTCATTTCACGTCCTAAATTCCACGTATACAAAGTAGCGGGCGACGACTAGTAACGAAATAACGAATAGATAGACAGAAAAACAAATAAACAAATTGAATAGTTAAATAAATACATGTTGTGTGTAAGAAATAATTACGGCAATTAATTAAATTATAGCTTTTATTATTTATTCCAATTAATTGTATAATATGGTTGGTACTTGTGAACGTTCGGTCAGTTATTTGTCTGTGTACGCTACTTCAGTGCCTAGAATTAACGTTATGAGTAATCCATACTCAGTAATATAATGTACAATTACAATATCTGGCTGTTTGTTCGCTTGAAAAAGATAAAGCGCGGCGTTAAGTTTCGTGACTCGACACTCAATGACTGTCTCTCCTACCCTGCTATATGAGGAATACAATGTGTGGATAAAGATTATAATATATAAATCTACAATATTAACCTGTTTCCCGCTCAATCGCGACACAGCGCGGCGTTGCATTCGCTACGCTATGCCACTCATAATTAATTCATCGAAATCGGCAGGAAAGTGAAAATAAAAAATATTTAACAGGGGAGAGCCCCGCCCTTACACTTTCTAATATATCCTATATATTTATATGGTACAATATTTGTTTGTGTACGTGCGGAGCAGAGTGTCTAAACACTCTGCTTCCCACTTTCCCTGAATTCTGGAGGCATTGCGTGATGAGAGAACCTGCGACGATAACTATTTCTTAGCTAATCAAATGTTTTTCTTTAAAGTAGGTACCTATATCATTAAACATAAGATAAATAAACTATCCTACTGTTACTCTCACACGCAAGCACAACTTTAATCTACGTATATAAAATCCTTCCGTAGCTGAGTAACTGACAGACAATGCAGAACCGGAAGTGCGCGGCGTAGAACTTAGTATGTAAGTTCCTTGGGGAATGTAGAGCAGTACTAAGAGATGATTTTACGAAATTTCTTACCGAAAAAAGCTGTATTTAACATTTTATAGTTCACGCAAACGAAAATGTAGGCGGGCACTATGACACTCAATGATAAAAATACAAATGCAATTAAAATATAAGTACATATGTATACGGATACAGTTAGATCAATTATTATACAGAATTATACAGGACTTAAACCTCTACATTCTACTACCTCTACATAGGCATTAATGCCTATGTAGAGATATAAGTCCTGCGCGGAAATCAAACCCAAGACCTTCGGCGTAGCAGACAAAGTTATTGACTACTATACCTACCGAAATACACATGTAGGTAGCATGTTTTATACAAAACGTATAATCGATTAAAAAAATAAATGCCATATCAATATGCAACTTTGTAATTTTACAATCTTTTACAACGTTGTAAAACAAAAATCAATCACCGTTGTTATTGCTGAAAATTTTAATTAAAAAATATTAACTTATTTACCAAACACTGTTTAGTTTATAGAGACGTGGAGCTATGTAGTGTTGTATTAACCGTCATATGAATAGTGATGTGACCGTGTAATAATAATTAAATAAGCGATTAAACACAAAACAAATTTGCAAACAAATCCGCGAAACCGATTATACATCACTCGCAAACTAAAGAAACTTTATCTCGAGACATTAAGCTAATAAAGCATCCGAGTTAATTAAAGATCGCTCGACGCGACCGGCTTCGACGGACCAAAAAAGAGCAGAGACTCGCTAACCTGCCCAATCGGCGGCTTAATTGATTCTAACCCGGCTAAGTTGGAGAGTCCCTCCACCCGGCTGACACCCAACGAGTTTGAGGCGTTTCGCCATCTGGCTGGGTGAAAATCATGAGTATTTGATAGAAGCCGCCCAACGGGGAAGTTTCCGAATTCAAATTCCACCCCAATAATCGATAGACCAATCGCAGCCCAGCAAATTGTATAATGAACGCGCTTGTGTGAAGAAACCCCTCCCATTGGCAGGTTTCGACCAATGGGACGCAAGGAGTCCATGTTCGACGTTTTTTCCGTTATCCAGGCGTACAGCGTTAAGGCTCATTCGGCCGCGCGCCGCCGTGGCGTTCGTATATCGCGTCACGATGGATTGTGCTTGTGACATGTGTTATTGATTTTGTGTTTTGTGACGGAACCGTTGTGTAAAAGCATGATGCCTCTCGCACCGACCCCTGTGGTGGCGGTGCCATCTAAGCCGAAGATAGGATTTAGTATAGACAGTATAGTGGGTGGTTCTGAGAGACCTAAGCAGGCGTCGCCGCCGTTAGCCAGTCCAGGGTCGCCTTCTCCTGTGGCGTCTCCTCGTAGTCCTTCCCCAAGACCTTTGTTACGACCGAGTGCTTTACCGGCGGTGTTCCCGACCCCTGAGCTGAAAAGGCTACCATATTTGGATGCTCAGAGTCACCACCACCAGTTCCTGGCTCATTTCCAGGGGGCAGCACTGGCAGCCGCGCTTGCACACCAGCAGCAAGGCTTTGGAGCTCCTCTACCTCCCCACCCACCCCCTCATCCTGCTGCACCAGTACCGAGAGAATCGTACCAGCTCTACCCTTGGCTTATTAACAGACATGGACGAATATTTCCACATCGATTTCCGGGAGGTAAGCTAATTTCTATGATAACATAACAACAAATATATTTTTAAGCGATCGGTTCTATAGAAAGAGAAGTATTTATTTTCCGGTTGCCTTAATAAGGAGCTTTTACGTTGCCGTCGCTACCGTTCGTTTGACATATTGACATTAGCTTTGTAAAAGCTCTTTCATATTTTTACTACTATAGGGAAATTGCTTGGACAAATTCAATATACAAATGATATTTTTTATGACCTATAATGTCATGAAATAAAATGTTGACAGTGTAATATTATAAAATAATATATTTTTTTTCATAGAGCTTTAGGAAGCTTATGTCATACATTGAATAAATTATAAAAATAAATATGAGTATATCTGTGATATTATTATAATAATATCTACATTTCTATTCTTAGATATGGTTGTTAGAATTTTTATTAAACACTATTTACAGAAATTCTAACGTATACTTTTCCTTTTGTTATTTGTGGTAGTTCGCGTCGGTACTTGTTAAATAAATCTTTGGGAGCTTTTTTTAATATAGTTTTTACATAATTAAATTTTACTAGAGTACCTACTGCACTTAAAATATTTCTTTTTAGTTATAGAAACGTAGTTACGATATAACTAGCGAACCGCGGCTTTGCCAGCTTGAACTATTAACATAATTTCTTATGTGAATAATTTTAATGGTCCAATAACATTATCATTTTAAAAACAATATCTATAAATTGAAAACTAAATTTGAAGCCAATTCATTGTGAATAATACTGCTATGACATGATGACGGTAATTGGGTATTATAATTATTAACATTATAATTAATTTTTGAATGAATGATGAAATAAAAAAATCAACATAGTTGCCATCTCGCCTTGCTAGTATTAGCAAAATTTCGATAAAAAATACATATCTAGAATAAAAAAAAAGTAAATAAATAAGTCTTATTAAATGTACACATGCATAAGTAAGCATGAATAACGTAATCTGTATAAGATATTCATGTAATATGAACGGTAATTACCTACTTACACGATATTTTTAACCGTCATGTATTAATTTATATACGAATTAAGGAATAAAAAATTAATGAAAATTAATTAATATTTTCTGTATAATTGCCTTTTTATTCATTTCACATCACTTAACATAACTCTAGGCTTAATAACAAACGATCATGGGGTATTAGAGAAAAAATAAATTTGATCTTTTTTTTTGACAATACCTGTCTAATTTGATTTATTATTATAATTTAGTTACACGTTAAAACATTTATATAATGGTAAATATTATCTTAAGCTTTTTTTATCTTCACACAGAGTTGAGTCAACCGTTCTTTTCTCTTATTTCAACGCCTCACTTTATCTATCCAAAATCTATAATACCTATATATTTTTTAGCGTCATGCTGTATTCCGTATCTACACAGCAGGGTAGGCAGACTAGGTTGCCATAGTGTTAAGACACTCTGTTCCCTACTTTCCGTCGAATTCTTTAGGCATTGCAAGTTGAATGGCGGAACTCAACGCTGCGTTTTCCTTCGACACCAGAGCGGAGAAATGAAAATATTAAATATTTCATTTCCTCGTGTGGGAGGTGTCGCGCTTGTGTTACTGATACTAACACTTTACTGTTTATTCATTTCAGCACTTTTTTTTTTGAAATATTTCCTCGAATCATATTTTAGCCTACAATAATCGCAATTAGTCAAATATACGCTACTTGGGTTTTATGTGATAAGTATCTACGTATATTACAAAAAAAAAAAACAAATATTGATTTATAGAAATAGTAGACAATAACTTGCTACTTGCTCTATCGGCTTGGAGAGCGATTTGCCTAAAAAATACAAAGAAAAAATATCTAAACATTAATTGTAATTTACTCCAATTTATACGGTCTCCAACTTCCTCTGTGAGGAAACCATTGCCTCATATGTCGTCACGACATCCAACAATTGCTCATTTCAGCATCCAGGGTGCTCTATAATACTATATGCACTAAGTTATAAATAAATATTTAAAAAAATATATTTTCCCGTACGCCAACGGCATTTACCTACCATATGGTTTGAAGAATTAAAAAAATGGTTATAAAATCTCTGTAAGTCTTTATTACAAAAATGTAACTTTTAACTAAATAAAATAATACATTCAGTCACAAAAAAAGAGTAGCTTATCCTGTAACATAACGCTATTAAGATAACATAAAAGAGGTTTCTTTTAAAAAAGTTTTTATCGAAAAAACATTTGTGATCGTTGTACAATGATAAAAGAAAGTTAAGAGTACGCGGGAAACGGGCGTTGTTTTTTAACATTTTTTTGACATTTAGCCTTTAGAATCTGTGGTGATGTTGAATTATTATTCTAATATATATATTTAGCTTGTCTAGACAGATGTAGACAGAGGGAACCTAGGAACCAAAGACACTTCGTTTCTACTGAGATACTTTGCCTGTGCGAAGAAAATTAAATTATTAAATGATTTATTTCTCCGAGTGTTAATAGAAACAGTCACTTTTACTGTCACACGCTTCAACCACTGCGCTACGACGACCTGGATGTCAGTATTACTATCTTAGTATTTTTATTTTAAAAGGATAATGAATAATTGATAATATAATTTGTAGGCCGTAGACAAACTTCTGTCACACAGCACTTTGCAAAAGTGACAGATAAAGCGCGGTGTTAAGTTCCGCTACTCAATACCCAAAACGGAGCTTATATATATAATACTAGGTTTCCTGTGTCTATACATAAGTGCTAATGAGAATCAATTAAAAGTTTCACCATATGGGCGCCAAGTCAGAATTTCTGAACGTAAAATATAGAAATAATTGAAAGGATATAAATCAGAAATATAGAACGCAACAAAAATGTTTATTTACGAGATGTCAAATAGTTATCTCTTAATTTTAACTCATTAATACGGCTAAGTTTAACTACTGTTAATTGGTACAAGTGATTTTATTTGAGGCGTTAGCGAGATCACGATATGTAAGACAGATAAACGTTTCTTATTTGAAAAATTTGTTCATTTTGTTTTTTTTTTCTATATTTTATATACATTTGAGAGGTAGTGAGAGACAATCCACGAATTACGTCTCTTAATATCCGCCTAATTTCAGATATTGTGTATTAGATGGCGGAATTGAACGCTGTAGTTTCTAGAACTAGATCGGAAAATTATACAAGGCACTCTTCTATTAGAGTTTGAAAGCGGTATTATCGACGTTAAGTCGAGCCTCATGCCACTGTACCAGGATTGCTACTAATTTGATAGCCAACGTACGTCGAGCTCGTTAATTTAAGCCTATAGAAAGATATTTAGTACACACCTTTGATGTAAATATTATGTATTATGTATGAAAGGTGTTTTCTATTTAGCTTTGCGTCAGTATTCATTTTGTACTGTAATATTTTTAATTGAAGTGGACTAAAAAACGTCTATATTATATCTTACATCTTTATCCGTAACCATAAAATATAGATCAACTTCTTATTTATTGATATTATACAGTATACAAAGTAAATATAACGTGTACAAACTGTCCTGCTATATAATATTAGTCTAGTTATGTACTCGTATATATCTCGCTGATGAAGCAATTATGCAGAATTAGTTATTTACGTATCGGCAAATGAAAAGTTGTCCCTAGAAAGCTTTAATTAGATACCGGTCGTTGTGTATGTTTTTTGCAAGAGAACTAGTATATTTATATTTAATACGGTGTTAATTAGTATTTGTTTTTAATATTTATTATACAAGTAGTAGATATAAATAATATCATAAATATATCCATAAGATGTTTAGGAATATGATAACCTATTCATTTCAAAATATTGTGGGTTGTTGTGGGGAATTCTATTTTATTATCTAAGAAATGAACACATAACCCAACTCGAGCTTTTGATCTTATTAACTTATATAATTAATATGTGGTATATATTTTTATATTTTCACTTAATTCTTAAACTTATTATATTGCCGCTAAGAAAAATACTTATTCATACATAGCTGACGCGCAATACTAGTCCAAACTAATTATTCCGTAAAACGTCAAGGAAAAATAATAGTGGCCTAAGCGTTAATGCCATTTCTATAACTATTTATAAATAGCGCTACACTAGTTTTTACAAAGTGATTCAAAGTTACTGTAATGGCAGTACAAATACAATCAATGATCATTAGTTATTTTTTTTATCTGTCCACACATCCACACTTGACAGTAAAAAAAATATGGCGCTCGAATAATCTTGTATCAATATTTGTTGTGAGCAATTTGAATAATTACTTATGAAATAAATTTAGATGCTGACAACCGCTTAAATTGTATTAATGGATTGAAAAACTTTAATCAGTGAGAAAATTACCTATATCTTATCTTGTTTCTAGGCTAAAATTTATAGTTCCTAATAGATAAAAATATCAATAAAAAATGTAGGTTAGTAATAGTAGGTATTATAGTCGTAGAGTAATTGTTATTATTATTATTTATATGTAAATTGGTGTTAGATAGTAATTGAACTATTAAATAAATGTTTTATAATATTTCTGTTTTCCACCTGTTTTTTGACAGCACCTT
Organism: Heliconius aoede; assembly: GCA_037355905.1. Classification (NCBI taxonomy): domain Eukaryota; kingdom Metazoa; phylum Arthropoda; class Insecta; order Lepidoptera; family Nymphalidae; genus Heliconius; species Heliconius aoede. Next base: position 911,134 of record JBAIZZ010000330.1, read on the forward strand.
TACAATTATAAGTTCACTTTTATTTATAAATTATTCAATATTAAAAAAATATTAATTTAAAAAATATTTTTAGTTATAATAATCGGTAAGTAGGGAACGCAGTCTCTTAACATTAGGTACCCTCTGTCTTGTAAGATACAGCGTGAAGCTAAAAAATTATAAATATTAATTGAATGCCGTTCGAGTGAAAATTGTAATGAATGATTTTTTTATTTATTTTATATTTTTTTATTTTTTATTTTATATTTTATTTTATATTAGATATCTAATATAAAATAAAACGCGTTATGTTGTATACGTTGAAATTCAAAGGGTGAATAAGTTAGCGGAACAATAGTATTTTACAACACTAATGATTGACCACATATGGCTACGCTCGCATTAATGATATTTTTTTTAAGAAATATATTTTAGACGTATATTTTTTAAATATAACTAATACTGAATTTAATTGAATAAGTATGAATATGTATAATGTACTCCTATGATATTTACTCGAACTTATGATATACATATGATATGTCGCCCTTTGCATGGCCAGAAGAAATATATCATTGGGTATATTTTTAAAATAAACTTGAGAAAAGAAAATTCTTAATGCCGCATTATATTATGAAATATAATTGTACAAAAAATCAAAAAAGCGTAAAAAGTTTGTCTAACAAAAAATGCAAATATTGATGACAAGTGAAACGAAAACAAGTGAAATGAAATTAATGTGTAAGTACAATCTGTAAAATGTTGAAAAAAATTCACATATAGAAAAAGATATTATAATATTTTTTTTTATAAAAATTACGCACAAGCACTGTCCGTAAAATGCCTAATTAAAAAGTTATTTTGTTTCATTATCTGCGCTCGTGACCTGTCAGTCGCATTTCATAATTACTCCTCTAAGATAACCTCATACTTTGTAACAATCGCTTCATTAGTTGTAATTATACTGTAGATATCTTAATTATTTATGATAATAAGTTATTATTAATAAATAGTATTTTATTGCATTACGAAATCAATGCGTTAGGTACAAACGGACCGAAATCCGGTGGAATATTTAAAATGTCATAGAAATGTTTTATTAAGTATATTTAAATCAGTTTACAGATGTTTAATAGATCATTAATTAATTTCTAGTTAGGTATATAATGTCTTTTTATTATATTAATATTTCTATAAAAGCTATTTTATTGCAGTGGTACATACATATTATGTGTGTGATATAGAGAGATATATAAATAAAATATACCTATATACATATTGTAATTTCTTGATCTAGCTATGATATGGATAGAATGTGGAGAACTAAATGACTTATCCACTACTCTCAACATGTAGCCGCTTCAGCCTCAGCCGTCGGTTTTCAAATTTTTTCGTTAACAACCATAGTTATATTATTACTCCAGATGACTATTAAAAACATTTTTTCTAATGAATACCTATATTACATCTTTTAACCCTATTATGTAAAATCATGCAAACCTTTATATAATATACTAAGCCAATTAAAAATGAAATGAACACTCGCTTTATTCAATTAACAAATAAGATTTACAATCAGCCATAACCAAATTTTAACGTCTCAATTTTAGTGTTTACAGCATCAAATTTCTAAACCTATACTCACTAACTAATAGCCGAACAAACAACCCAACTGTTTCCCACTAAACGAAACTACCAACGACAATTAATCATAAATACACTGATCTCATTCCAAAATGGCTGTTCGAACATAAATAGTTTAAATTAGACGGTTATTCTTGCCCACTCAACAAAGTTTCAAATAACATCCAATTATAGACTATTCAGCTTTTAGAAATATTGTTAAAAGTATTAACAATCGCTGACATTAATAAAAAACGCGTAACGAAATATTTGACCCGGCTACCTACGCTACGGCTACGGCTAGTGATGTACTCGTAATGGGTACGATTATAAAGTTATATTCGCATTGTCCCTATTTAGGCGCGTAATTAGTATCGATAAAACCGTAAAAGCTTATGATTACTCGCACGTTTGAAATGGTTTCCTTTTTGGATGTAATTGTTATTCTTAACATTTTATAAGGAAATATCTAATAACTGTGATTGTAGTTACAAAGATGCCAATGTTAATCTGTTACATGTATGTATGTTATTTATTTTATAGCTGTGTGAGTCGACTCTATAAATATATTTTTCCACTAGAATTTTTTCACTAAAATTTAAATTATATAATCAATTATATTTATTTATATTCAAAAAATGTTAACTTAAATTCTAATATTTTTCAAACCAAGCAGAATGACAATAAAAAAAGTTTTTATCGTTGGACTATAAAGCAACACAGATTATAAATATCGACCCAATGCTACCAACACTACAATACAATACGTATAATCAAATTTGAAACAACAATGGCGCTGGTTGATAATTGCGGGCGTTCGCTCCAAAGTGGCTTTTGTCAAACCTCCTTTTTATATTACGAGACAATTTTGACACGTTAAGCCATTTTGATTAAAGCGTTTCAGTTCATAAAAATAATATTGCGCCGGTTTTTATTTGTCGAGAATATTTTTATTGGGTGTGCTGTTTTTTTTGTTGATACAGATAATAGATAGGTCGAGGGGTAGACTCGGTAGCAATGGGGTTGCAATGTATTTCTCGTTTCATCTCATCCGTGTTCATTTCGTATAAAATTATAAGATTATGTAACGCAAAAAATATTTTTAAGCTGTGAGGGGTGACACCATTTATTATTTTTAATTGTATCCTTTATTGATTCTCCTGTATAATAATTTAAAATGTATTATTATTAGTTATATTATAACAATATTTCTTTGCTTTTTAATTATTGATTTATTGTTATAAATATTTTAAATAATAATTAACTGACATCTTGTTTAAAATATGATTTTTAAAGCACCATGTACCTACGTATGCAGAAGTATAATTGGGTAAACTGTAACATGTGCCGTAATCGTATACCTACTTGAATTTTACAATTTAATTAAAAAAATTTTGGGCTTAAGACGTATAAAAGAGGATAATTTTTTTAATTGGTAGGTACTTCTCTGTCAAATTAGGGAAGTACATAATATAACAAATAGACAACAACAAATAGAAAACGGTGTCTCAACACCAAACAACACAAGAACAAAAATTACAGAAATTTATTTACATATTTAGTACACAGAAATTATACATTTATATATATGTACATCACTTTCTGCAAACTAAAAAACTATTTAATTTCCATTCGAATGATTATAAAAGTTGTTTTGATTTATTACATCTATATATTATATCTAATCTATATAATTGCTGTTAATTTAGATTAATTATTAAGAATATGTGGTGATTTGCTTACAATATTTTTATATAAGGAAAAAATCATGTTACAAGCTAACGTAGTTAGTCAATCATATTTTTTGATTGCTGTTAACGAGCATAGAAATTTTGAATTATAGGTACATTAATATTTATATGAATACTTTTTTCAAGCTCTTCCATATATCTTATATAGTTACATCTTAGTTTCTAAAACTTCCTTTTTATTTTTTAGAAGAAACGACTCCATTCTTGATCAGGACGACTTGATGTACGCGACGGTTGTGGTTTCGATTTCCACTTGGTGAAATAAGCTATTTAGATTTCCTCTCTCTCTGGTATCAAGATAAATCGTGGCATTGAGTTGCGCCACTCTACACGTTTTATTTCGAAAATAACGGGGTAAATTGAAAACGGAGTAACTTAATATTGTGTTCCGTCTATCCACCCTGCTGCTCCTTATACGGAAAACAGAAAAAAAAGATTCAGCAAAGAAAAATAATTCAAATATCTTTCTTTCCTTAGGTATTAATATCGTAGCAAAATATTTATGCAAACTGTTTATCTCATTCATCTATAGTAGTAACAAGTTTACACCTTTCTCGAAATTGAACACAATTAAAACCTACAAAGTTGAAGTAAGAAAAGATAAGAAATATAAACGTCAATGGAGTTATCAGAGTCGTAAAACAATAGTTTTATGTCGCTGACACTGGGTCAGTGATAAGTATGGTGATATATATATATACATATTATTGTATATATATTTTTATAAATACTATAAACTAATATTATAAAGCTGAAGAGTTTGTTTGGTAGAACATGCTAATCTCATGAACTACCTACTGGTTTGATATGAAAAAATATTTTTGTGTTAAATAATTAATTTATCGAGGCTAGCTTAGGTATAGTATATATAATATATATCGAAACGATGCTCGTTTTGATTTAATATCCTTTACTGACTTGATTGAAATATGTAAGGTATCAACCACACCATTAAAAACTCATATAATATTAATAAGTTATTGGTTATTACAGCAAGTGGAAAAAGCAAGTGTCTTATTACTTAGTTTCCAGGTTTACTCTGCTTCCAATGTCCTCTGTTTTTAGTTCGTTCAGTTGTCCAAAGGACATGAATTCGAAGCCCGTTTTAGTATTTCAGTCGATATACCGACGGATAATCTGCTTTTGTAGAACATGTAAAGCCGTCGGTTTTTCTTTGGATTGTGAATGTTTTTTAGTTACAAATCGATAATTAATAATGTTTATTATTGATGTCATTTGTTTATACTTATTGATTGTGTTTAGCGTAAGTGAAGGGTCTCGTAATGTCATTATTATCTACAGCCATAAAAAAACTCTTTATGAATACTACTCAAGAAAATTGTAATTTTAATTAAACTTTTCTTATAAATATTCTCTCTTGTGCAATTTGTCTAATTAGATGTGCAAAATGCTTATAAGTAAAATAAATAAATATATTTTTCTTTGAATAGAATTTCAATTCTAATTTCTTAATTAGACCAACTGTTTTTTTTAAGTCTTTTTAGCTTCTCTCTGTATCCCACAGATAACAGGGGGACAGTGGGAACATGGGAACCTAGTGTTACGACTTGTCCACTAAAATACTTCCGTTCTGTAAAAAATAAGGCTGTAATATTAAATATCTATATATGTACAATATACAGACATACATTTAACTCAAGTGGACTGAGAAGAACAACACTAAAGGAAAAAAAAACATGCAGTCTACACGCGAACCACTCGTTAAAGTCCGTCACAAGTCATACGGAACCAGAAATATCTACATTGTTTATTATAAAACTAATGTAATCATTGTAATAACCCTTAAATATATAGTAGAGTTTACATTTTTATTTTAAGTGTTTCAAACGAAAAAAAAAAACAGAAAACAAAGGATAATCAAGGCAACAAAGTGTTAAGACTCTCTGTTCATCACTCAATGTCTAATTTATGTTATTTATATTACTTGTGCCGATTTTCGTTACACAAAGTGCGGCGTTAAGAACCGCTACTGTCTAAAATCTAAAATCTAGAAACTCTACAAGTATAAAAATATTTTACACTATAAATAACTTTAATAAAACATACCTACATGTCAAAGAAATATAATATTTATTATCAATATTATCTAAGTACGTAATAAAATGTTTCCGTAAGCCTTTACAAATGATTAAATTAATATTAATATATATATAGGTATTTTACATTGTTAAAAAATGGCGACATACATATATACATATACAGTCACGTTATTATGTTCACGATAAATTGAAAATTTATTACTTATTATCTGTAGTTATTATTTGAATGTTATTTATATTTTTACGAATTTCTCAAAATTTCCGAAATAAGGAAATTCTTTAGTTTTTACATACATACCTATTTAAAAACAGCGTGCTAGGTTCCGTAAATCAACGCTGCGTTTTATTTCACTACATGGGCAAAATATTTGCGTAATACATAAAAAAAAATGTTAACATTTGAATTCAAACACCTCAAACATATTTGTCGCATAATTAAATAATTTAATTTATTTCTTCAAGCATTATAATGTTTTTCTTCTGTACCTAAAGGCCGTATAATGAAATACTTTGTGTCTTCGTTTAAAACAACATTACGTTTGACAAGTGAAAATTACATTGTCAAAGTTTTAGAGTTATAGTTTTTATATTTCTTTTTATGGTAACATATTTTCTGAGTTTACTTCTTATTTTATTATAATTTGTATTATCGTCGACTCAATCTAACTATAAAGGCATTATATATTTAAATGATGTTTTAATAAACTTGTTACATATTTAATTTTATTTCTTTTGCCCATATTCAGACGCCTTTAACCTTTTTACAAATTTAGTATAAATTTCACAGTAATGAACTAACACACGAATAAAATATACTTATTTATATAGTAGTTTTTTCATTCCGTATACAGAAATAGTGACAATATTAGACTTATATAGAGATATTATATAGAGTTAATACTTTACTATCTACTACTGTTTGTACTATTCAAGATTATTATAATGATAAATATAAATGTGTGGAATTAAACGCTGTTGATGTCGAGGAGCTAAGGATCTGTATGCAATTATTGTAAATTATATTTTAAAAAAGCTTCGTGTAGGACTTTCAACACTGACATTTTTAGGTAACATGACCGATTCCAGTGTCCTAATTTAGAAAATTTTACTTAGTTTACTGCATACAATTTTCATAAATGAAAACGAGGCTTTTGATTTAATTGATTTATATTATATTGTCACACTCTAGTATCTAGTGAAAGCTTAGGTTATTTATGGTAGGGTTTTATATATCTAAGAATAATAGTTAGTACCTGTGTTAGTATATGAAATTGAAGCTTATTCTATATAAATAATTATAATGATTAACGATTACATTTTTGCTATTAAAACTAAGTAACCCATAGTGTATTACATACACATATTATTCGTTATTAGTGGTTCTCTACAAACGTGGGTGGCACGCGGTGGCCTTGTAACGACGTCCGACATTTGCTCATTATAATTGCGCTGACCGTTGATACTAATTACAGGTCGTTTGAAAGTCGGAGAACGTCTAAATGTTATTTATATGTACTTTTTAAAACTTAAATGCGTTCATTACGCCAACATTTGCATAACGTTTAATGTCAAAAATGTTTGCAAAAAACTTAAATATTTGTATTTAAAGCTTATGTGTAATAGATAAAGCACCTGATTTAATAGTTTTGCTGTAACTTAAGCATATTGGAAATAAGGTAATTGGTAATATTTATGTAAGCAGCAATTTCAATATTTCAACTTGATTTCACTTTTTGCTTATACGTATAGAGCCTTAGAGGAAGTTTATTATATATATTAACATTTATCATACACATCGATATAAATAAAACATTGCTTCATAGATCTAATTAAAGGTTACATTTTTTTTCTCAGTAGTACGATACGCTACAGTCGTAAGTTCGATATGAAAATTAAAAAAAAAAACATATTATATATTTTTATGAAATAGACCTTCTAATAGTCTTGGTACATTTATATCAATCTATATTTATAATAATAACGTTGAAGAATTTGTTTTGGAAAGAAAATTGATTCAGGAAGAATTGATTCTAACTGATTTTTTTTTGTGATAGCTCATTTATTGAATAAGGCTCTATATGGCTAGTTACCCCATTCAAAAACAATATGTAACGTCTCATACAAACCTTTTAGTTAGATCCATTTGACCAGAGAAGCGAAGCCACAATTAAAAGCTAATTCAATATATCTCTTAAAACATAGCTAACATACATACTAATTAGACTCTACAATTAAGCAACATTATAATACACTGTACTTTCTCATCAACGTTAACGTCAACAAAAGCGTACAGTTTATAAAATACAGCAATTATTTCTTTCCTTACTTCATAATTCTTAGTAAAATGTATGTGGAAGTGGTTGATAGATTAACCGGCCAGCGGTCGTTTAGCGGTAATCTTTGCTTAATTTAATTTTAATAGCAGTACGCCATTACAAGGATACTCCATCCAACATAGGCTGTTATTTGCGAGCTTTGAACGTAAAAAAACTTTTGCGTTGAGTTTATGTATTATGATAATGTATTGTAAGTGTATTTTTAATATATAGAGTTACGGAATACACGATTTTGCTTATTGTATCTTTTCAAAGTAGAATTTATTCTAATTCGATTCGATTTGATTTGAAGTATATTTCCTTATTGCTAAATAACGCTAAGAGCAAATATTACTTATTCTGTATATTTTTCCAGGTCCAGACATCCCTGGCTTCCTCCTTCAACCGTTTCGCAAGCCTAAACGAATCAGGACAGCGTTTTCACCATCACAACTCCTGAAACTTGAACATGCCTTTGAAAAAAATCACTACGTCGTCGGGGCGGAGAGAAAACAACTGGCGCAGGCGTTGAGTTTGACTGAAACGCAGGTAAGATTTCTCTTGTAATTTGATGAGATCTATATCTTTCAGAATATTTGGGAGAAATGGCACAAGGGCACAGCGACTGTAAACGCGATAGGTGGGCGTGTGTTCGATTTCCACTCGAGGAAATATTATATATTTTAATTTCATCGCTCTGGTAACGAAGAAAAGCGTGGCGTTTAGTTACGCCACTCCCTAAGTTCGGTGAAAAGTGAAGGGCGAAAGTGTCTTATTGGGGACGGATTGTCTGAAGATCATATTATTTATAGTAATTTTAGCAATTTGTTTAAAAAGCGTGTGTTATTTTTTAATTTTTTTTGGAAGGAATTCTTTGGGGAGACTTATCCGATCTTTCTTCTTTTCTTATTAGTCTACTACGGAGATATGACCTACATTGATTATTAAACATTACTATATCACAGGAAATTAGCGTTAATTTAATTTAATTTAATTTTCAATTACAAATCTAATACACAAATAACTAAATGTTTAAATTATATTAACAATAATAAATAAATACTAAATTCAAAATGGAATCTCAAAGTGTTATAAGTTATACGTCGTAGCTTCCACATTTATGGGTAATAACGAGTGATGTTCTCAGTGAATGCATTCGATAAATACGTTTGTAGCATAATAATACTAATTGAAGTTTAGTATTTATTAGATGCCTGATTTCTGTTATGTTTGCGGTTGTCTGATTGCGAATTTTTATGGGTTCTATTCCCACTCAGGATGATTAATAAGATACTGTCATTTCCACATTCTGGCAGGATGAAGCGTAGCGTTGAGTTCCCCCCTCAACACGCATTGTCTCCAATTTAGGTGGAAAGCGGTGATCGCTCTCCGCCTAGTAATGTCTTGACATATAACGGTGTAGGTATTTCTTTCTGCCTTGCATACTTTATTTGCTCAGATAATTTATTAAGGGATTATTTAATGTATATTAAGAAGAAGTATTTCTTGTTATGTCTTTTTTCAATTGGATTGGAAAAACGGAGAGTGTAGAACGGAGCAAAGAAGACTGTAGGCTATATTACATCATCGTCATAATTGGAAAATTTGACACTACAACCTTCGCAATAGAACATATCGATTTCACATTTGTTCCTACAAAGTTAATTTTATTTTTTCATATGTTTAATTGGAAGTGGCGTTACAATAATGAAATCGCGAGTAGTATCACTTGTTTACTTTAAGTAGTATAAAAACTATTAAATACGTTTATAATTACGTTCATTAGGCGTTGCGTGCGCCTTGTACTGATAGCATATGTACTCGTATAACTATAATATAATGCTGAAATTTATTATATATTTTAGAAAATGTACAATATGAAACTTTTCTTTCTATGGTATACGGTATGGTGTCATTCTTTAAATTGAAAAATATCGTTTTCGGGAGTTCCTATGTATAAATCCGCTAGAAAAGTATTTGAGTAGATTTTTACTTTTATGGGTATATAACCCATAAAAACAAAAAAAAATTGGTAATTTCATACTCAATTGGCTCAATTTCATACTCGGTTAGCAGTTTTGTTTTTTCATTAAAAAGCCTAACTGAAGCTTGTAAAGCTTTTAAATAAAAATTAATATGTAGGTATAATTTAAGTAATTATAAGTAATTATATAAGAAAATTTTAAAAATATGATGGCGGCATATTATATAGTTAAGTAATTAATTGCTCCTAATGGGAATCGAACTCACGACCACGAACACGTTTACAGTCACACCGATATAGCGGGCAATGTTTATCATAAAGTTAATCCTTTCAATTTTTCTGCGGACCGTACCACCACGCCCGGGTGTGGCCGACTATTAGCCCAGTTTCTTCAGCATTGGTAGCATTTACAGCTGAATGGAAACGATGATTGCGTTTTCACATCGCGGCATTGACTTACAGCAGTTAATGTGGGTCGCGTTATCAGTGCTACTTGTATGTTCTAAATAATACATTAATTATTACTTATATGTAAAGCCATCGTGGTAGGACAACATCTGAGTATAAACTTAATGGTCGCTGGTTCGATTCCCACTCGGAGGAATAAATAATTTAATGTTTATTTAATGCGTGGGATCTAACAACCATCACGTTTATAGTTAATCGCTGTCGCAACATTAATTATACATATATAGATAGTAAACAAAACAGCATATCAAGATCGATCTCAGAGTTAAGAACAGTTTATAAATACGGGCCTTAGAAAGCTATCAGAAACAATTTGTTTTAAATAACATACTTCTCTTAAACAATCACTATAAGTATTGCTTTTTCCAAAATTAATTTAACTCGAGTGATACACTAAAAAGGAAACATACGGTCAAATATTATTACCGAGATAAAAAAAACAGCGTTCTTAATAATCTCATACAAAATAACAATACGAGAATGGGTGAAACTACTTACCAATACAATTTCATTTCAGCATAAAATATTGTATAAATGAAGTTATCGGTTAACGTTTAAGCCATATAATGTAATGCGAAGTAAATTGCGTTGAGGCAAATCGAAAATTGTTTTATATACAGATGTTATGAAATATTAAACATATTTCATATCAACTCATGTTACAGTAGTGTGGTTTGCGTGGACTTTAACAATCACTTCCCATTATTTCAAAAAAATCTCCTTTTAGTTCTCCTGGAAAAAAAATAAGGATTTCTAAGTAGTTTCGTTTTTGCGTTGTCTGTCCATACATATATCACTATATAACTAAAATATACGCAAAACCAAAGTGGTTTTACTTTTTTCATTTAAAATCACCTCTATAATCAAGTCTCTATACGACTGCAGGGCTGCTATATTATACAGCAAGGTCATTTATGATTTAACGTGCGCAAGCGCAGTCAAACATGGTAGTCAGTTTTTATCATTCTAAGAAAGTGTTGTTCATTTTTACATCAATTAACATCTAAAATTGCTAGGTAATGAGCCGTAAATAGCTCATATATTTATTACATTTTAATGAAGTTTTGCCCGTTTTTGTGGTACTTGAAAATACTTGAAGCGTGTAGTTGAGTCTTGATAATATGAATAAGTATTTATAATTATTGAGTAAAGTGGTTTGTATATCTTTCTGTCGAGGTACATTGAAACAACGTCTGTAACACGATGGTTGTGGCATGTTCCCACTCAGGGTAATGAATCAACGCAAATTATTTATATTTCCCCGCTCTAATAGACAAAACTTTGAATGTATCTATTTAACACGTCATTTGGGTAGAAGGTAACGAACAGAGTGTCTTAACACTATTACTGTCTGCCCTACTTTACGGGCATAAGCGTGAAGCTGATATAACCTGTTGCACGTAACCAGTTACGGAAAAATGTTATTCGATTATTCTTATAATCGCTCTATCTAATCACCAATCTCTGTCCCTAAACTGTGATTCGAATCCACAACCATAATGCTACAAGCATTACATAAAAAATATCGATAAACATTTTACAACGTATCCAGTGTTACCAACCATAAAAAACAAACTAATAAAGCGTAAATATTTTCTCAGCGTTTTCCACAGTCCCAATAATCAAATTAAGTGCGTAAACATTCCATAATAACTGTATGTTGGCAGCAGCTGTACAATTTACTTAATAATATAAAATTACTGAACAGGTCCTCTTCGTATGTTGTTTTAATACGGCAACATTGTGCATTAAACCACATAAAACTGCTTTAATTATTATTAATGGAATAAGTATACAGGTTTTTAATTGTCAAGGATGATGTGATATTATGTTTAGGTTCCTTTGCCTTGGATTTTTTCTAGGAGCTCTTTGCAATTATTAAAAAAAATATATATCTTTTAAATATGGGTGTTTAAATTTTAAAAAATAATTATAGTCAAATTTCAATCCCCTAAATGGATATCGAACCCACAACTATCGGGCTACGCCACGACTGCCTCAATCTTTTTTAAAATTGTGCTTTAATCTAATTAAATTTAATACAAGATTACCGTGAAAATAAAGATATCTTAAATATTTGTTTTATAATCTGTACAAGACACACACTATAAGGTATAGATGGCATAACTAAACTAACCCTTGTCTACCCCCCGGGGATACCGTGTTAATATAACGATGCCCTGCATTCACTTAAACTGAAACGAAATGATACATTGTATATACTTGATACAATAAATAAAAATACTGCATCCCGCACTTTGCATTGTATTCAGAGGTAGCTCAGTGTTAAGACACTCCATTCTCTACTATCTGCTTTTTTGATTTTATTGCATTTTGAGTAGCATTTTGAAATCATTCATTCCCGCTAGTAGAAATCGAACTCAAGACTGACACATTTTCAATCAGTGACACTGACGTAGCGCCACGACCATTTTATTACAATATTTGCTTGTATTTGTTATATAGGATGAGTATAGTTGAAATCTATTTATGCATAGATTTAAAATTACGTTACCTACATCTATTATCATTATTATCTGTACCTTTTCTTAACTATAGAAGTGATAGCTAAACTAACCCCTGTCTACCCCCCGGGGATATCGTGTTAACATCACGACGCCCCGCGATCTTCTAAACTTATATGAAATGATCTATTCGATATACTTATTAAAATATTTTCTTGTATTTATCACATGATTGCAATAAAAACATGTTAAGCAGTTATGCGAAATGATAGTGGCTTCATTCACTCATTTTGAATTTTCGCTTTAGTAATAAGACAAAGCGCGGCGTTTAATTCCGTCTCGCAATCTGCAATGTTTTTAAAATTGGGCGGAAAGTGGAAAGTAGTGTTGAAACACTAGGATTCATGCTGTACGTGGGATACAGCGTTAAGGTGATATGAATGAAAGAGACCACACTCAAAAAAATAAAATTTGTAGTAGAAATCTCCATAAAATTTTAGCAGTCTTTTGCTTTTTATTTGAAAGGTACCTACATAATATGTGGAATTTTCAGTTATTGTCTTAATAAAAGAGATAATGTTAACCGTATAATATTTGTACAATAAGTTGGGCGGTAACGCGGGGCGCCGTGTTGACACGCTCGCCCTAAAGCACGAAGAGGGTTGTGCTACTTGATAAATCTTACTTTATATATTATACTATATTATTATTTCATTTATTTTAGGCCAAACATATGTTATTATAGAAATGATGATGTCGATTTATTTTATTATAAATATTTGTTAATACCTTTACTATAATTACACAGTAGAATAATTGATTCGTATATTTAAAAATACTTAAGTAAAACTTAAAAAAAACATTACCGCCAATTTTCTAAAACATGTTTATATATAAAAAGCAGCTCCACGTGTTTTCCTGGACATCAAGGTAGGCAGTGGGAACCTAGTGTCAAGAGACTAAGTTCGTCACGCACCGCCGAATTCCCAAGATTTGAGTTTTTATTGGGTGTTGAGTAGCAAAACCCTTAGCCGCGCTTTGTCTTGAAATCGAACCCGCGACTTTGGACGATGTGCCTCTAAAATATATTGAAATATACAAATAGATGTCATATTTTTTTTTGTATAACAACCCTTGTTATTCTGATGAGGGTGAATGCCAATACGCCCCTGCGCCCCTGCGCTCCGCCCAAAACCATTGTTATGTTATACAATTCGAAGAATTTGCTACAATTTTCTTTTTTTTTTACCCATTTTGAATAGTATAAGAATTTGATTTTTTTCCAGGCTATTTGGATGATTAAACGTATAGTTAATTATTAGAAAAAATTAAAGTTTTGGGTTCAATTTAAGAAAAATGTGTTTTTTATCTTAGCACATTAATTAAGATAAGAAAATAATTTGGTAAGCTTTTTACAGAAACTTTAGAAGTTATAATATATATCTACAATAGTCCAATTCGTAAATATTTTATTCTTCTGTCTTATTGAGTTATATAGAAATTGAAATAATGGACGTCGTGACGCGTCGGTACAAGCGTGGGACTGTAAACAACATGGCTGTGGCTTCGACTTCCACACCGGGGAATAAAATATTTTCCGAAGGAAACCGAAAGAAAAAAAGTCTTTACAATCTTTCTCTCTGTCTAAGCGATGTATAAAAACAAGAATAATAATGATTCATAAATACAGAACAAATCTCGAGACTCTGATCTCCATATATCATTTGAAGAAATTAAATATTTTATCTAAAGTACAGCATGGTCTACTGGGCGGGGTCAAATGGCGCCACTCTCGCCGGAAGGACTGCTTCGGGGTTGGCTCGCATTGAACTAATTACAAATAAAATGAAAAATTCTTCTATCACTCGGTAATTGGCAGAGACTAAAAACGACTATTATCATAGTTAATTATAAGCAATTAACTGTTTGAATGAAATGATTTGTGTAAGAGATAAAAGTTAAAATAACTTTACATTGTTGAGCTTCGGCATACTGGAACTTGATATTATGTAATTTTTTTTTAATCATCGAGATATTTACAAAGAATCAAGTATATATAGACTAGGTTCTTTGTGAACAAGTAAACACTCTATTCTCAATTTTCATTAAAGAGACTGCATGTTGACAGTTATGAGTTCGATTCCCACTGGGAGGAATGAATTATCTTCATTTCCTCTTTTCCTTCATGAAACATTTTCTTAAATTAAAACTATTTCAGAAAATATTTCTGAAATATTTTTAATTTCAAATATATTTCTACCTATATATATTATTTTCTCGAGTAGAAATTGCCATCACCATACACGTAGACTCCATTCAACTATACAACAATGCCATCAATTTATTACACTAATAGTAAAGTGTCCATTTATCTGAAACTGATATGTAAATTCAATTTTTTTTTCCACAAATTCTTTAATAGTTCCATTGTCTACTCCCAAAATTAATTGTTTTTTTCTTTTGATTGTCTGCAGTCAGTTTGAATACGGATATAACATCACAATATCCTGTTTTCCCCGGATACTTCCATTACCTAAAGCTTTTTTTGTATAATCTTTATTACTACTATTAAATATTCAATAGGAATGCATGTCCGTCATAACTTTTCTAACGGCATATTTATTAAAAGGTGTCTATCAATAGATTAATGAACTCTGAAATGATTATATCGTCTTCATAACATTTTTTAAGTGGCAACATTTTTTTTATTTACTTGCTTTTTAATTTCTAGAAAAAATAAACTAATTAAATTAAGGTATACTAATGAATGGATGTCAGCTCATTCTGCAAGAATCCAGGGCGGTGGCAACTAAAAACCGTCGGCGGTAATTTGATATAATTGTGTCCACTGAATCCATGAAAATCCACTAATGGAATTCCAACAAAATCTACACTTAACCTCTACACTTTGCCACGGATTACTGCAAAGCGTTTAAAAAATGTAACTTAATACAATATTTACGTTATGAATCCCTTAAACTGAGGAAACTTTCATTTAAAAAATATGTTGTTATTTATTTTATGGTTTTTAGGCGTGTTATTATGGTTTTTGGGATTCATTTAAATTGGGTTAATATAATATATTTAAATCTCCCCGTATCTTCTTAACCTTATTTAAGACATTGCCTGCTATTGCGATTACACAACATAACGCCGTTCACACCTCCGTTATACGTCGTTTCTTATTTTTAAGACATACTCATATCATCTTTTAAAAGCTCTTACTAACTGGAAAAATGATAGTTTTATTCTGAATAAATTACATTTTATGCTTCTGTTTCCGGCGATACTCGAGGCGGAGTTCCAACTGGTAATAGGTACAATAAAAGTATTCGAACATCATAAATCATATATAATAATTTGGTGAAAGATCTGTTGACTGCTATGCCTGAGGCTACGGGTTTCATTCCCAAAAAATTGTGGGAAATTTGGTCAGCGCTTTCTAATATAATTGAACAATTATATTTTTAAATACCTAAATGAGAACATAAAGGAATGTAAGTAAATTTATTTATTAATAAAAAGCAGTTTTACGCTTAGTAATTCCATTCACCAAGCAAGAATCAAATATAAAACTGCAGTATTTACAGTCGCTGTGCCATAATTTATTATTTAAATTACGCCATTTTCACTGGCAACTTCAATTATGACTTAACTCGATAAATAAAAACGGCAATCTACACAAAAGATTACCATTAATCACAACAAACTACCGCGCGGAGTGCAGATACTGCCCAATTATAACTAACAATGTAACTATTATTCACATGTAATTGATCTTTCACGACCGATGCGTCATCTAAAACTTGTCACATACCCTCCTCCGTCTCTTACTACCTCTCTCTTTCCCACTAATGGTACGACAATAAAGTAATAAGCAGATATAATAGCTTTCCACTTAAAATTTTGACCTGATTCACCCCATTGCGCGATGCAGCATCCCTTTCTACCGTTTCCACCCCTATTTTTATCTCGCCAAAGCTACTGGGGGTGTAATTGAGTACATAAGAACTTAATAGCATTTCGGAACACCCTATATTTATTCAACGGGTATCGTTACGGATTTTCCCTTCCATCAAAATTGTTTGTCGAGACTTATAGCGTTATAGGACCATCTGTATATGGCCTTTAGGTGTATAGAAGTTGTTTGTTTTAAGAGTTCAAAGAGTTTTGGTCGTTATAATGGCAGATGTGCCACTCGAATTAAATTTTATTGTCCCCATCCAACACAATGTGATGTATTAAATTTGCATCAAAAGTATATAATTGGTTAATCGTTTTTGATATTATGTTTGTTAATGGAGGTTCTCGAAAGAGTTGCTCCTGGGAGATTCATATAAAATATTCGTTTTTGTAATATATAAAGTTATGATTATATTTTAGAATTTCGTTGGTATCGTGATAGGGTTTTAGGATTTTTATTTTTTTTGATTTTATTTTAGTCTCTCTGCCCCACAACTCTATTTACAACTATATTTACTAATTTAATTGTCAGTTATTATATGACTATGGTATAAGTATGTAATTGTAACATAAATACTTATAGGTATGGTTCAATTGACTGAAGGCTATGTAAAATTATTCAAATACTATTTTATCGAAATGTTACACTATTATTTAGTATTACATCATTTTATACGTAATTGTGAAAACAATGGGTTCGCTTTAGATTAATCTTGTAATTGTCGTAATAATTTTCAAGGATATTTTTGATTCCATTCTATTTGATTAAATGCAACTTAATGATACTAGTTATTAATATTCGGGCGATGTTGAGTTCCGTCATACAAACGACTATACCTCAAGAATTCGGTGGAAAGTGGAGAACGCGATGATTGTGGGTTCGATTCCTATGTGGAAGAGTGAATTATATTCATTTTACCACTCTAGAAAGGTAAACCGATGGCATCGTACCACACAAACACACAACCTATCAACTTTTACACTAAAACAAGAGAAAAATCACTAGTTGTCAAGATTTATTGTACCAAAAAACCATGTAACTTCCACCTACATCGGATAGCACAACAAAAAGAAAGGAAAGCCCCATAAAATTTCCCATTACTCGTTAAATTACAAGCGTATCCGTCTATCTTGTCCCATAGGCCAATTTATATGTACCATTGAACGCTACATTCATCATCTGTCCCCTGAGATCCTGCTCTGATACTAACAAAATTTGTAGGGTGATGTAGTTAAATATGGGGTTAATGTAGATTTTTGTTTGTGATTCAGTTTATTATTACTTAATTTTGATTTAATTACTTATCTATCGATACTTATGTTATATATGTACATAGTCGCTGAGTTTGAGAGATCTTAGGAACCATGGCTTCGAATTGAAAAGTTATTTTTGTGTATATTACTTTAATCGTTTCCATATTACCCACTGTACATTCGGGCTGAGTTACCGTGGGAACTTAGAATGTGTGTTGGGTTATTTATACACAACCTATAGTTATTTTAAAAGAAAAATCTCATTTTGATATACGAGTATATTAATCTATATCGATATGATCAATAATTTTCAGTCTATAAGAACCTCATTATAAATGTAATGTAATTTTACCAAAAAAACATAATTATGTTTTTTTTATAATATTACAAAAATTGCACAGAAACACAAATAAAATTATATATTTCCACATATCGATCTTACTGTAATGCAATAGATATTCACATAAATACAGGACGCAGGTACTTAAAGGCGTTGTAAAGTTATTTACAACGCTAAATGACTACTTCAAGAATATGTTCAACAAGGTGTTATGAAAAAAAGGTGGCTCGGTTACTTCATGTGCTTGAAATGCCAGTTAAATTGTGACATGTCTTATGGAGGATTTGTATTTAGATAGAGACGAGATATAGTTAGAATTGAAGTGAGATTTTTTTTATTACATATATTGTTTATTGTGGATTTTTTGCTTAGTTAATTATGAAATTTAGTAGAAATAGTTCCACTTAAGTACATATCTACAGCGGCACAGCATCTGAGTAAATGTGACGGTTGTAGGTTCAATTCCCACTCTGGGGAATGAATAAGTATTAATTCCTCGTTCTGACAAGACAAGGCACGGCGAGAATTGTTCCAGTGTCTTTTTGGCACATTACAATACCTTACATAATTAATATACCACACAACACCATTACAAACAAACTAGATTTAAGCAATTAAATCACTTACTTTATATACTAAATATACCTTTCAAAATCACACATTATATTCCTTCTCAAAAGTCGGTTAAAAAACAGTTAATTCTAAATAACACTTATTGTTCACAACGCAATGATCACAAACGTTCGCACATAGCCCGTAATGACGGGTCTTGTATCTTTACAAGTTTAACGCGTTTTAAATACGATTAACTTCTATAGCGTCTTTATGATTTAATAGCTGTTCATGTGTGATGAGAACAGGTTGTGGGTTTGATTGTTACTCGAGGACACTATTCTGGCTCTGGTACCGAGGCAAAGCGCGGCGGTGAGTTCCGCCATTCAATACGCGAAGTGCAAAGGGTAAAATTGGGGAACGGAAGTGTCTTGATAAATACGGAGTGTCTTAACACTAGGTCGCCAGATTCCCTTCGCCTACCCTGCTATGTGCGGGATAGGTACTTACTCAAATGATTTACGATGATTTAATCAGTGAAGTAGCGGGCTTAACTCGCGCCCCGAGTAAAATATTTTTTCAGCGCCCCCAGGCGAACCCATATACTTTCATACGTAAAATATACTCCCAAAATAATATCTTAGGCTCAAGCTTAGCTTTTAATTAATGACATAATTAAATCAAATCCATATTATATATTTGATTTAATACATAAATATATATATATTTAAATAGTTGTGCAGATCATTCAGGCCCCTTTGGGAGTAGCGCCCGGTACATGAGGGGCCTCCTTGCCTGCCCCCCTCCCCCCTACTACGCCTCTGGATTTAATTTATTGAAGATATTGCATTGAACTCTGCGTTTTATAGATATAAAAAAATTAAACCAAGGGTATATTGTGCTAAAGTATTGTGTTTTTCGGTGTTTATTTTATTAAATAATAAAATAGCCAATCGTTCAGATAACTTCGGGCTTACCAGTATTAATATATATAGGTTATTTTTTCCTTAAAAGTCACGTATCATTAAACTACAAAGGGTGTTTGAGTAGTTAATGTACATATAAGTGGGTAATGTAGCGTGGCGAAACATTGTCCAATATTTTTGGGTTGTACGATAATGTATTTAATCATCCGTATATAATCGTTAAGTGATTTTGTTAGTTTTTGTAATAAATATCTTTAAGAGAGAGGAAGAAGGAGAGCCATCTCTCTTTCTTACTGCAAATAAATTACTATAACCCGTTTTGATTCACAAAAAATAAAATATGTGAATATTATTAAATATTTACTCACTCATAGTGAGATTAGGGAAGATCTCGACCCGATTATATAAATTCTTTGGTTTCACCAAGAGTAATTCCTACAGATAGAATATAATATAGGTATCTATGTACGTGTAAAGTTATTTAGTTATGTATATAGTATAGTTATGGTGCAGTATAAATTAAATACTTCAATAAAATTAGAACAAATAAATTAATTGTTACAAACTTTGACAATTCTTCAAAGATATTAAGCTTAAAATATATATTTTTTTTAGAAAATAAATTCCTTAACATAACATTTTCCGTATGGCAACACTGTTGCTAACAACGAAATAAGCATATAATTATCAACAAATAAAACTGACCAACACTAAACGTTTACAAGGAAACGTAATTTACCATAAAATAAATCATATTATAAGTATTAGTAGGTATATGCGAAACTTAACAATTGTTACAAAATAACGTAACCATATAATATAACCTCGTTATGAGAAGTCAGTTAAGTCAGTACATTTAATGGCAAAGGAATTGTTTGTAATAAAGTGTAGATTACTTGCCTATAATATGAGGTACGAGTAAGTAACATTTGGTTGCCAACACGACGATAAATCGTTTATTTCACGCTGATAATGTATATTGTTTTATGTATGTATGTATTTTTTTTTTATTTTTAAATAAATTTGTCGAATACCATTTTGAGGCTGAGTTGAGTGAAACAGGAAGCATTTTGACTATTTTAAATTGAAAAATATTGTGTACTTTATTATATATTTGAGTTTTAATCGTTCATCTTAATACAAGTTCAATTAGGAAAAATACATTATATTTACATATACTACCATCCCCCATAAAAAAATTAAATCCTTTCTAGCGCACATTACCGAAAACAATTATTATTCATAACAAACAAGCCAGTTACATTTGTGCTATTCACAAGCAGCATTCATACATGAAGTATTCTTCTATTCAAAAATAATAAAAAGTAATATTTTATTGCTGAAACGCTCTCGTTATTTTTCTCAAACAAACTCCGTTTCGCATAGATTTCACCCGCCATTAAACATGTGACGGATAACACAAGATGGCGGACGCGGGAAATCTTTTTGTGTTGCTAGAAATGAAAAATATCAACATTTCTTTTCATCTATTACTTTTGGGGGTTAGTTTTAACCCTTCATGGTTGGCTTAATCGTGTGTAAATATTATACTGGGGTAACTCCCCCTTCTTTGAGAATTAATCGAATTATATAACATTTATAATACAAACAACACATTCATTGAGCACAGCAATGGCGTAGGGGCACAAATTGGCTCTGGTGTGGAGCCAAATCGCGGCGTTGAGTTCCGCCACTGAACACGCAACGCCTCCAGAATACGGCGCAAAGTGGGGTGCAGAGTGTCTTAACACAAAGTTCCCTCTGTTATCCTGCTGTGTGCGGAATACAGTGCGAAGTTGATTTATTTAACAACACACCGTATAGAATATAATATTTGTATATAATATATAAAATGATTATACACTACCTAACCTTTTCAATAAGTGTTATAGTCGTAAGTATAAGACATATAAAATATCGTTACTTCTATGCTAATATTAAAACTGAAAGGTAAAACTGATTCGAAAAAAAAATTTGAATTAAATTT